>SNQJ01S0008370.1:33312-45945 GCA_010110895.2 Picea sitchensis | reverse complement strand
AGATGAAGAAGATCAGATAGAAGTATAAGAGCAAGTTCCTTCAAAGACACCTAAAAAATGAGTACATAAGAATCATCCTTCAGATCATATTATCGGAAACAAAGATGTGGGAATTGAGACTAGAAGAAAATTTCATTCACCAGGACAACTGCACCTAACACTCTTATATTTGATTGAACCAAACAGTTTTGAAGAAGCCAAAAAGTATGAATTCTAGAAAAAGGCCATGAATGAAGAGTTGGATCAAATAGAGAAGAATGACACTTGGGAATTGGTTCCAAGACCAAGGAACAAGAATGTGATTGGCACAAAGTGGGTATTCAGAAATAAATTGAATGAAGATGGATAGGTTACCAGGAATAAAGCTAGATTGGTATGTAAAATATACGCACAAGTTGAAGGTATCAACTTTCAAGAGACGTTTTCCCTAGTTTCCATAATGGAATCAATCCAATTGATCTTAGGTTATGCATGATCCAATAATAATATTCATTACACTTTATTTTTGTTTGGAATATGAAGAGGAAAAATGTCAAAATCAATCCAATCCACAAAACATTCCAAATAACCTAAGTACAATATCTCTTGCAAGAGATGAAGAAATGAGGAATGCAAGAAGACCAAACAATGATAGTAGTTTGAGCAATGAATGATGGTCGCTGAAATTGAATGTTATAAGTTGTATATTTTGGAATGTTTTTCAATGAAAATCATGCATTTTGTTTAATGTAGGCATATTGTCCCAATTGGATGGAAACGTGTTACCAATAATTGTAACAATTATTTATTGACTTGTTTTTATTATTATTGTGGACCTTTATGTTGTCCCATGTTGTATGACAAAGCGTCTCGTATTCATATGTAATTAAATGGATTTATTATTCTATTACATTGTCTAGTGTTGTACACTACGAGGAGAACACCTTGTAGCGGAGGTTTTTAGGTTACAATATTTGGAAAAATTTTAAAAAAAAACTTCCACTATTTGAAGTGTAGATTTTAGCAAAGGTTTTAAAGGATGTTCCATATAACTAAAAAAAATTGGGTGGGTGGAAGTTGTAGAAGATGTTTTTTTTTTGTTCTTTTACTATCGAAATGAACAAGTGCACTCTTAACCAACCTACCCTGGTGCATTTATATAAGACAAAAGAACTAGTGCACTTCTACTTATTATACATCGATGCACCCTTAACCAACCTACCCCAGTGTGTTCATATAAGACAAAATAACTAGTGTGCTTATAATTATTACGCATCAATTTTGCCTTTTTTGTTGTATGCAGAGCACCTATGCTCTTATAATTTCTACACACTGGCTTCACATTGTTTGTTTATGAAGCACTAGTGATTTTTAATTTATTTACGCCCCAGTGTGTTTAAATTATAGTGTGCCTCGATGCATTTAATTTATCTTGCACCATGGTGCCTTTAAGACAGCATGTGCCTAGTTCTTGTATAATTAGTACATATTGGTGCCTGTATTAATATGTGCACCACAGGGTAGTGAAATTTTGAATATTCGAGGTGAGATGTCGGCGCCATTATTTTTACTAAGCACTAGTGTGTATATTATACTTAAAGCACCGATGTGAACATTATGTTTAAATCCCCAATTCATATACTAAACTTAAAACACCAGTGTGTACATTATATTTAGAGCCTCAATGCATATTTTAAACATGAGCACTGTAAAATTTTGAAACGATAAATATTATTGCACGTTATGTTGTTTATGAAATGATGTTTTTTTTCAATAGTTTGCATCAGTGTGCTTACATAATTAATGGGCACCGATGCATATGATGCCTCAAAACGAACCAATTTCTATATTATGGCATGCACCGTCTAGTGAGTTCATAAGAATACAGTGCATTGATATGTATATATTTTAATTAATTGTTTTTAAAAAAAAAAAATCAATTAATCATATCAAAATCAAATATTTTTTATAATACTACTGATTTATATTTTTGATACTGCATTTTGATATAATGATTGTATTAATGTGTTATCCAACAAATTAAACCTTTGTTATTTGTAACATTGTAAATCATCCACGTATTAATTATTCAACAACACAACATTTGACAATGCAATAAAATAAGAAACCCATTTTATTATGTATGAATAAGAGACCCATTGTCATACAAAACGAGACAATGTAAAGGTGCACAATAATCAAATTACAACCAATATGTAACTGTTACACTTATTGATAACATCTCCTCATGCAATTGGGACAATATGTCGAGTACATTAAACAAAATCCTTGATTTTTAGAGAAAAATATTCCAAAACATACAACTTGCAATAGCATTCAATTATATTGATTGTCACTCATTAGTATTTGAATTGTTGTCATCGCTCAAGTTGTTTGCATGTCACATTTCTTCATAATTTGTAGGTGATGTTGTACTTTGGTTATTTTTGTTCATATAGAAGAAAATTGCATTATGTAGATTCATGACGAAGTCATACATATTGCACCTTTGTGAAGATCAAAAGGTGGATAGAAGCATAGCTTGAGCCATAAATAGAGTTGTGATATAATTATTCCAAACAAGAAAGTCCATGAGGCTCTTCCGCCACAAAAAAAATCCACCAATCTCTCCATCCATATCAATTTTCTTCGGACATTACAAAGAATATATACAGATTATAAAGGATAACGCCCAGAGGACCAAGCAAAAAATAAGATGTCCTTCTATAGATCGCCAACATATATAAAAAGTATACAACACAAAAAAAGTCTAATAAAAAATTTGTCTTCACTGAAATCATTAATTTGTGGCCACTATATTGTCAGTTATGTAGGGGAGGGAGCCCTTCAATGAAAGGTCTGTGATAGTATTTGTAGAAAACCTGATTATTGATTTCCACAATTTGCCACTGACCAAACTGTAGTTGAATGCCATCCTTTGATAAATAATCTACTTAAGTGTTCTGCTCCCGATATATATTCTTTACAAAGGAGTCAAGTGAGTTTAAATATATAAATATTTCATCAAGAAGTGGTTGTAATAATATATTTTGACACCTTTGTGCCTTTTTGACCCAGTTCACAACATTCATGGAATCCCCAAAAATATGTATAGACTTGATCCCTTTTTCCCAAGTAAATAGAAGGAGAAGTTTTAAGGACATCAATTCAATGAGATTGTTTGATCTTGATCCCAAACCCATTTTTATCTTGAAAATATGATGATCATAGATATAAAGTATCACGCCTCCACCATAATGAAATTTTTGTGAAGCCCCATCAAAAAAATCCCAGGGCCTTTAAAAGTCAATGATTTCTACTTGGAAAATGTGGACAACTTGGGTGTCCTTTTCCTGTGAGAAATGGGACAATATCCCAAGACTCGACTGGCTAATATTTCAGGCACACTTTATTTTTCCTAGAAAACTGTTGCATTCCTGGTGAGCCAGACCCTCCAGTAGATGATGAGAGGCAAGGATTTGATGCTTTTATTTGTATAATCTTGAACCCAGTCTTTCTAATCCTCCTCTATAATTTTTCCTGACCAGATACAATTCATATGAAAGGATGATGAGACTTCTCTCGATGTCTGAATGGTAAATGGGCAGGAAATAAGAAGATGTGACACTGATTCTTCCTGAGATTTGCAAATGGCTCACCATCCAAGATGAGATAGTTGTTTCTTCCTTAAGATATCCCATGTAGGAACTTTATTTTTAAATGTGTGCCACATAAAACAATGTGACTTCATAGGGTAGTGCAACTTCCAGAGACCCTTCTGCCACCAGGAAGGTTCTTGTTGGTGTAGGTCCAAACTAATCTATGTGTAGCCTAGCTTTGGGGTGTAGGAGCCATGCATAGCATGTTTCCAAACTAATTCATCATATCTATCCATAATCCTGATGTGTGATGTTTGGAGTGAGATAAGGTATTGGTCCCAGATTTGAGTGTATTGAGGATCTAATCCAATCTAGGAAGATTTTCTCTAGGCCTGTTTCCAAATAGTAGTATGATGTGGATAAGATATTTGGTTCAGGTAGAAAATTCCAATTTGATGTAACTAGGAAATCAAATCATTTGGAAAGATGTGGGCATTTATGCTACTAGGCCAAGAATATGAGCTAATTCAAACCTGGGAACCACGACCCACCCATCAGGCCAATCCTTCAGCTATGAGGAGAAAACATTTTACCACAGCTTTCTAAATAATAAAACAATTTGAGCTTTGTTTTTTAGGATTTTGAATCCACTTTTCCAGGGTGTGAGGATGTATGTAATTATGGGATACAATTGTTTTCCATAAGCTGGGGACAAATAAAAGTCTCCTCCCAGATTTTGCAGATAGAGATTTTGAAAACAAAAAAATATTATTGATCCCCCAACCACCAAGAAATTTTGGTCTTTCCAAGTTCTCCTAATGGGCCCAAGGAGAAGTTTTCTCTTCATGAGAACTTGACCGGATAAATTTGAAACAAATCCTTCTCAATTTTTCAAGAATTCCCTTCGGGATCCATGTTAAGGACATCCAATAAACATGGATGGCCTCTAGGACATATTTAGCCAGTGTCATACGATCATCCCGAGACAACCAATGGAAGCTCTGGTGTTTCAAGCATTTTTCCACTTTGCAATCAACCAATGCCAATCAGATTTTTTATAACAATTTGGTTTGATATGAAAGCCCAAATATTTTATACCATCATCAAAATATTGGATTTCAAAAGAAAAAAGGGACTTATAAAAATTTGTATCTTCATTCCTCATTCCTTGACGAAGGCCCCTCTCAGAATGGAAAAAAGGAGGCATGACATCGTTAATAAGCACAACAAAATATATTGTTGAGATACAATCCATTACCCATCTGATGAATGAGAGTTCAAAACCAATATGGGTGAGCAAAAGGAGGATATAGAACAAATCCACATGGTCATAGGCCTCAGATAAATCAATATTAAGTATAACACCTTTGGATTATTAGGATTTGATGGAGTGAAGGCCCCTCTTTACCACACCTATGGCATCATGAATTTGTCTTCCCTCCATAAAACCAAATTGTTCCTAAGAAATTGTCTCGGATAGAACTGATTTTAGCCTTCTGGATATAATCTTATCCACCACCTTGTATATCCAATTGCATAATGATATAGGCCTAAAGTCATCAAAAGAGAGGGGACTGTCCGATTTCAGAATCAGATTAATAAAAGTTGAATTAAAAGGAGCATGTGTGTGTCCCTCCAAATGAGATTCTTCAACAACAGATAGTAGATCCTTACCTAGAAGATCGTAAAAACCCAGGTAAAATTCCGCATGCCAACCATTTGGGCCTAGGATTTTATCATGCTGAAAACTAAGCACATAGATCCATATTTTCATCCTCATCCAAAAATCTAGGAAAGTACACGGAAATCCTAATGATATCAGCAATATTGACAGTAGGCTCAGCTTTAAAAAGGTTCCTATAGTGATCTTTTCCCATTTATGCTAGTCCTTCAAAAGATGATACCATGTTACCAGTTTGAGATTGGATTTTCCAGATGATATTTGTACTTTTCATTCCCTTCGCATAAGCCTAATTTTTTTTTGTGTTTTCATCCCCCTTTTTCAACCATATTGCCCTTCTCTTTTGTCTCCAGATAGCCTCCTTCTCCTCTAATAGATTCCTTTTGTTAGCTTCCAAATATTTCATCTCTTCCTTGGAATCAACTGAAATATATCCTTCACTATATTGTTGGTAGATATCTTCTATTTTTCTCTCAACCTCTTGGAGTTCTTGCTCGTCTCTCAATTTTTTGGAGTGATCCCAAGGCACATCTTGTTTGACCTTTTTTTAATTAGTTGTGAATTTTACAGCAGCTGAAGCACCCAAACCATGATCATATGGAGTACATGTATTCTTGACCAGGTCCTGAAAACCACTATCCAGGTTCCATTTGGGGTTAAATTTAAAGGGGCTTGCAGGTTTTTTGGGACCACCGGCCATTTCTAGGAAGATAGGGGAATGATTAGATTCCCCCTCGACCCCCACCCACTGTCAAAATTGTAATGGCTGGTCCAAAATATTTTCCGAGATGAGGAACTTGTCAATTCATTTTATGATACGAGCATCGTTTGTCCTCTTTTTACACCAGGTGGGACATAGTTTAACAATTTCAATGTCGATCAGCCCCTAGGAAACAAGAATATGGGAGAAAACATCTGAGTGATCATCCTTATGATAATTTGGGCCCTAGACTTCTGCAACTCCAATTGAGAAGTTTAGGTCCCCACCTATGATTAAGTTGTCTTCCTTGAGGTGAGATTTTTTAGAAGGGATTCCAAAAAATCCATGCGCTCAGTATACGGCCCATACAATTTCAAAATTATCACCTCAATCCCTGGTCCTTCAACCAAAATGTCAAAACCAATACATGAGGCTAACGCCCAAAAAGAGAGTGGCTTTATTGTGAGTGGGTTCCAACCCACCACCTCTCCACCATACCATCCTCTAGCGTCAATACCCGTGAACTTCCATGGAACAGGTAAGGATTCAAGAAAAGGGATAACCGAGGCTTCCAAGCCAATCAATTCTTGAAGAAGTATAATGTCATACTAATGAGAGAAAACCAAACTATTTAAGGAGGATTTTTTAGAGGGGCTTGCCAAACCCCTACAGTTGAAAGAAAGAAGATTCATGAGGGGGCCCCAAAAGGGGTTGATCCTACTCTAAGGGCCCCAACAATAGGCTAATGTCTACCCAAAGAGATATCAACGACTACCCAGGATTGTGCGATGTAAAAATGGGATTTGTGCCTTCTCACTTTCTTTTGACCAGGGGGATCTGGATTTAATCCAAGTCCAGATGAACCAAAAGAGGGTAGGACTAGACATACCATCGTGAGAGAGAATTTGGTATCTGATAGCACACCCTTCTAAACTATCTGAAGAGGAAGACTCAAAAGGGGTGGTTGAATTGGGAGATGAAGAGAGCAGAGTAGGGAGGGAAAACAAAGCAAATTTCAGATGATATTTGGAAAAGTGGGGGGATTCTATACATATTTTTAGGGAAACCATAATATCTTGGGAATTATCCAGAATCAAACCCAAAAAGGAAAAGGAATTGATTAGGAAATTTATAGAGGGAGGGAGAGATTTTAACATACCCCATGATGTAAGAAACTCCAGGTGCGCCTGTGAATGATCTGCCTATAGAGTACCTTCATGTAGAGTCAAGGAAAAAAGGCCTAGAGTGGAGGATCCAAGATTGAACCCTAGCAGAATAGGAATTATTTGATTCGAGGGAAGTAATGCAGTAGACGTTCCTGGATCTAGCTGGACATCGGTCTGTGCCGTTGAAACCCTCAAATGAATTGTATTATCTTCAATCGCCTGAGATGACATTTTTCTATGGGAAGATGAGGTCGACTTGCCAACCTTGAATTTGGGTATAATGGGGCATTCTCAAAAATTGTAGTCAACCTCGTGACACCGATGACACATAAAATGGATGCCCTCGTAATCTAAGGGTTGAAGGTAAGTGTGACCACAATCAGTGAGTCAGACATCCTTAGGCAAGCCCTCATGAACATTAAGAAATACCAACACCCAAACCATAGACATCTTTCCAGAAGAATCAAAATACCAATCAAAATCAATGTATGAACCCAAAGCATTACCAAAATCTTGGAAGAACCTTCGATTCCAATATTCTGCAGGAAGACCCGGGAGCCGCACCCATGTGGGGAAAGAGTCTTGTATTTATTTACACACAATGAACATAGGGGTCTAATGTTTTAAAAAAACATGGGTCGATTCAATAACCTAGTTACATTTTATGGCCATATCCACCTGCTCCTTTTCTTTGAAACAAATGAGAAACCATACACGAGCCAAATGACAAATAGTAGAGATAGGGGAGAAAATATCTTTCCAGGAGACAGAAACCCATTCCTGCAAGGTTTTTTTGTTGAATTGGTGACCCTTAGCATGGCCAACCAGAGACAATTCTCCTAGAGAGATTACTTAATCCATCGAAACATTTTCTCCCAAAACTAGTTCAAGTGGTTGTTCAGATGCCCGAACGCCTTTGTTTTTCTTTCTGGTCAGGCTAGGATTTGTATGACCAAGAGTCTCCGACAGAGGTGGATCAGGGATAGATGAAGCTGAAAAAGGAAACTCTACATGAGAAACCCTATTAGTAGGCACATCCCCTCCAAATAGATTGTAGGGTTCTAATATGGATGTGATAAAACCCTCATGAGCTCCCGATAGGGTGGAAATAGGGGGGGGGAGGAGATATATAAGGGTCAAAAGAAGGGGGAGGGAAAATTGTACAAAGGGAAAATCTAGTACCTTCATATGAATTCAGTGAAGGGAAAAAATCAAACCCAAAACCTGAATAGAAAACAACCGATGGGAGAGAGGTAACCGGAAACAAATTTGAGAAAGAATCAGGGGATGAAATCACCTCATAAACCAAAACAGTGGGGAGGGAAATGGGAAAGATCAAATTTAGGACCAAGGTGGATTCCATATTAGGAGGGGGGCTAGTAGACATAGAGGGAACAAATTAAAGAGATAGTGATCTAGAAAAGTAACTGAAAATAGGAGGGTCGATGGGAGAGAGAGGGATAGCCCCCAGGGTGTATACTGGGACCGGTGGAGCGAAGGAGAACCCATAATTGTATTCATGATTAATTCCAGCTGTTGGTCCCCAAATCAACTCATATTCAGCTAGTTCCATAGAAAAATCCACCTCATCCTCATAAATATCCATATCACTGCCCAACAAAAACCTGACAAAAACTTCAGAAGACTTAATCTATAGGGTATGGAGGGAGGCAAAAAAACCGTGGTAAAAATTGTTGACTGCAATGAAAAAAAAAAGGGTTACGCTAACCCTAGTATGGGTCTTCGGGCCTGTGGTGGTAGGTCGTACCGAAGATCCATCCCCATCCTTTAATCATACATCCATGAATTACACTTAAATCCACACACACACACACACACACACATGATTGCATAAATAAAACAACATACCTTAGAAACAATCTTTCATAAAGTACAATACACATTCTTTCAAAGCCATGCTTCATGCCTTCTCTCAAAATCTCTTATGTTGGTTTTTTTCCATACTTTGTTTCCTGTGTGTTTAATATTCCATGACAAAGCATAGTTGATATAATTAATATAAAAGTTTATTGTTGTTTCAGTAATTATAAAAAAAAGGAAGTTAAACAACATAGCTATTTAAAAACTGTTCAATTAAACCTTATTACTTCAACATATACTCACAACCCATACTTAACCCAATGCCTATCAATTCTTCGGTTGGATCCTCTTTGTATGTTAGCACATTTTAGAACACATCCATGGACAAGTGTAAAATAATTATTTAAATATAAAGATACAACAAAAATGAAATCTTAAGTAAGGTCGAAAACATAAATACTCACAAAGTTTGTGATAAACCCTTTTATTCCTCGTCATCCTGCCTTATGTGATGAATGAGTTCTATTTTTTTCTTTTCTGCAATAAAACAATTAAAATTAGTATTTCACATGATAATTAAATTCAATGTACATAAAATAATAAATGAATGATTGCATACCTTTGATGCACATTTTAGTTTAGATGGCTCCTCTTACAACACAATTATGTTCATTTATTTTACCATCTCCTTCTACACTTTTTTGGACATTCCTCTCAACATGTATTGGTTTTCCCCTCATTTGTCCCTTGGAATTCTCAAAATCTCCCTTAAAAAAAAATACTAGGAATCATTAGATACAAAAATTACGTATTTTTTTACAAAATAAGATACTGGTGCATAAAGTAACTTCATACACATCGGTGCATTAAACATATGTATACACCCTAGTGTGTCAACCATATGTACACACATTGATGTGTCAACTATATTTATATGCACCGATATATGATAACAGTATCATTGCGAAATAAAAAACGTTTTACAAATTGTTGTATTCAACCAGTTCTTTATGGGTTAATAAAAGCATCGCTTCCTAAGTATTGTTTACTAAGCATCGTCAACCTATGAATAAATTTAATACATGGAGGTTTCCATATAAAAAAATAGTATTATTTCCATTTTAAACTCAACGATTCTCTTTATAAGAAAATGCTCCCCGGTTGTTTATATGTACAATGTGCACCACCGACCACGAAAAGGTTTTTTTTAAACATTATTTCTAATTTAAATTAAGTGGTGTTGTTGACATGAAAATATGCATTGGTTCTCTTCCTATGTATAAGGTGCACCACTAACCGTGAACATGTTTTTTTTTTAAATGACAACGAAAGGACGATTTAGGATCCAATGCAAAGAGTGGTTCCATTGCCACGGATAGGAAACACCCCATATATAAATAAACAAACCCTACAAAAAAAATTCTTAAAAAAAAATCTCCTTGTGAAATATAGAAAGGGAAAGCAAGAAAAATAGTGAGGAAATTAGGATTTCAAATATCGAAGGTAACTATAAACCATTTTTTTTGTTTGGGAATGCACCGAAAATTGCTTGAATCAAACAAAAAAATCCTATTAATATGATTAATAGAATGAAATCATATTCTTGAAATTTCTCCTTTGCACATTTGTATGTGACCTATGGTAATCATTTCTGAATTTGGCTCTTCAAAAAAATCCACCTACTTCGAAGTCTTTGCTGGTAAATATCTCTTGCACAAATCTCTTCTCTAAATTTTGGAAAAAGAATGAAAGAATAAATGGGGTTTTCATTTATAAACAAAAAAAATGAAATTCCTGCTCATTTTTTCGTTGTACATTTTTACACATTGATGATAAACATGTGCAATGTTTTTTTCATAACCTATTTTTTGGTACGCTATACAGTGAGTAGTCCATCGGTGCGATGTGTACGTATAACGCACCAACTCATTTTTTCATAATAAATTTCAACGCATTGATAGTATGTGCATGTTATTTTTATAACTGACTTCAATTGGTGCACTTTATAGTTTTTACCGCACCGGTGCGTTGTGTAAGTATTGATGCACCAACAAACAATTTAATTTGCAAAATGGAAATGCAAACATCTACATTTAAAAATTTTGGAGGTTTTTCTTTGTGGGAGCAATAACATAGGTCAGTCTTTGGTGCTTCTCTCAATTTTATATGATTAAACTCACCATTAATTTATAAAATTTATTTGAAATTATGTTTGAAGTTTGATTGTTCTATGCTTCCCAAGATGACAATTTTGGCTCAAATGCAAGAAAAAAGGAATTGTATTATCAAATGTCCAATTCTTCAGATTCCATCTCATTCCATATCATTACAAGTCCTTCAAGTTCTCTCCCGTCGATTGCAGTACGTCTATATTTTATTTATAATTCATGTATCTCATTGAATTTATGTTGTGTGTGCAGGTGCAATTGATTAATTGTTCATTGAATTTTGCAAGATCAAGATTCAAGATCGAGTTTGGATGCGCAAAATATTCCAGTAGTCCCAAAATTCTGCAAGCTCTTATCAGGAGAAAGATACCGCAAACAGTTTTTTGATGAAAATGGGCAGTTTCTTTATCCTACCAATCGTAACATGCCATCTTCCAGCAACCAACCTAAGTCAACAATATTTTGTCATGAATTGGATCTCTTTTATGTAGACACCTTCTAGGGCATACGAAAAAGATGATTAAGTAATTGTATTTTTGGATTATCAATGGAACTAATGTAAATGTATTTCGCAATTCAATGTTTGTTTTATAGATTGGTTGGTTGCATGTTTATTATTGGGAAAAAAAATCATGCTTCTAATAAATGTTTGGTATAATGTTTGAACATATTAAATGCATTGGGTTACTAATATTATCGATGTAATGTTCAATATTTTACAACCAAGATTTTGATGATGAGCGACATGTCTACCATCTACCGTTGCACCCCACTACGATGTCAAGTCATGATCTTGTTGTTAAATGAACATAACTAGGAGATGAAGCATACCAAGAATGGTTGAATCAACCACCTATTCAATTCCCACTACATCCCGAGTCACCAATTCGAAACATCTACTATAACACTAGTTCTTCACATGTTGAGGATAAAAGCAATGATATAGAGGTTGGTATGGATGATTTCTTATGGGATACCCAAGACATAGAGGAAATTTTGTTACATGCATTCCAAAAAAATGAACTAGGGGATGACGTTGAAGTTGT
This sequence comes from Picea sitchensis, assembly GCA_010110895.2. NCBI lineage: Eukaryota > Viridiplantae > Streptophyta > Pinopsida > Pinales > Pinaceae > Picea > Picea sitchensis. Next base: position 33,785 of record SNQJ01S0008370.1, on the reverse strand, counting down.
AGATACCTTCTTCAAAAGCCTGAAATATGCTTCCACCACCCCTCTCTTTGGTCGACAAGCATCAAGGTTTGCCCAACTAGAGACAACAATGTTATTGTACAACTTAAAAGAAATGTATGGTATGTAATATGTGTGTTTCTCAACACTTTTGAGTTAATTAATCATTAAGTCCCATAATGTTTTAAGGAATCTTGTCACACAATGAAGGAAGAAAATGGTTGATTTTAGTCATGCTTAATGACAATGTAAATTTCTATTTCTCACTAATTGTAGGTTACTCAAAGATAAGGTACTTCCAAGAGATAATTTATTGTCTGATAGATGCGTGAAGGAAAAGAAATTTTTGAAAATGTTGGGTATTGAATGCATATCATACCACACATGTCCGAGTGATTGTATTATATACATAAATGAATATGCAGACAAAGAGATGTGTCCAAAAGGTGGGCATGTCAAGTACCATAAATAAATAA
>SNQJ01S0008370.1:16073-33302 GCA_010110895.2 Picea sitchensis | reverse complement strand
TTATTTATTTATGGTACTTGACATGCCCACCTTTTGGACACATCTCTTTGTCTGCATATTCATTTATGTATATAATACAATCACTCGGACATGTGTGGTATGATATGCATTCAATACCCAACATTTTCAAAAATTTCTTTTCCTTCACGCATCTATCAGACAATAAATTATCTCTTGGAAGTACCTTATCTTTGAGTAACCTACAATTAGTGAGAAATAGAAATTTACATTGTCATTAAGCATGACTAAAATCAACCATTTTCTTCCTTCATTGTGTGACAAGATTCCTTAAAACATTATGGGACTTAATGATTAATTAACTCAAAAGTGTTGAGAAACACACATATTACATACCATACATTTCTTTTAAGTTGTACAATAACATTGTTGTCTCTAGTTGGGCAAACCTTGATGCTTGTCGACCAAAGAGAGGGGTGGTGGAAGCATATTTCAGGCTTTTGAAGAAGGTATCTACAACTTCAACGTCATCCCCTAGTTCATTTTTTTGGAATGCATGTAACAAAATTTCCTCTATGTCTTGGGTATCCCATAAGAAATCATCCATACCAACCTCTATATCATTGCTTTTATCCTCAACATGTGAAGAACTAGTGTTATAGTAGATGTTTCGAATTGGTGACTCGGGATGTAGTGGGAATTGAATAGGTGGTTGATTCAACCATTCTTGGTATGCTTCATCTCCTAGTTATGTTCATTTAACAACAAGATCATGACTTGACATCGTAGTGGGGTGCAACGGTAGATGGTAGACATGTCGCTCATCATCAAAATCTTGGTTGTAAAATATTGAACATTACATCGATAATATTAGTAACCCAATGCATTTAATATGTTCAAACATTATACCAAACATTTATTAGAAGCATGATTTTTTTTCCCAATAATAAACATGCAACCAACCAATCTATAAAACAAACATTGAATTGCGAAATACATTTACATTAGTTCCATTGATAATCCAAAAATACAATTACTTAATCATCTTTTTCGTATGCCCTAGAAGGTGTCTACATAAAAGAGATCCAATTCATGACAAAATATTGTTGACTTAGGTTGGTTGCTGGAAGATGGCATGTTACGATTGGTAGGATAAAGAAACTGCCCATTTTCATCAAAAAACTGTTTGCGGTATCTTTCTCCTGATAAGAGCTTGCAGAATTTTGGGACTACTGGAATATTTTGCGCATCCAAACTCGATCTTGAATCTTGATCTTGCAAAATTCAATGAACAATTAATCAATTGCACCTGCACACACAACATAAATTCAATGAGATACATGAATTATAAATAAAATATAGACGTACTGCAATCGACGGGAGAGAACTTGAAGGACTTGTAATGATATGGAATGAGATGGAATCTGAAGAATTGGACATTTGATAATACAATTCCTTTTTTCTTGCATTTGAGCCAAAATTGTCATCTTGGGAAGCATAGAACAATCAAACTTCAAACATAATTTCAAATAAATTTTATAAATTAATGGTGAGTTTAATCATATAAAATTGAGAGAAGCACCAAAGACTGACCTATGTTATTGCTCCCACAAAGAAAAACCTCCAAAATTTTTAAATGTAGATGTTTGCATTTCCATTTTGCAAATTAAATTGTTTGTTGGTGCATCAATACTTACACAACGCACCGGTGCGGTAAAAACTATAAAGTGCACCAATTGAAGTCAGTTATAAAAATAACATGCACATACTATCAATGCGTTGAAATTTATTATGAAAAAATGAGTTGGTGCGTTATACGTACACATCGCACCGATGGACTACTCACTGTATAGCGTACCAAAAAATAGGTTATGAAAAAAACATTGCACATGTTTATCATCAATGTGTAAAAATGTACAACGAAAAAATGAGCAGGAATTTCATTTTTTTTGTTTATAAATGAAAACCCCATTTATTCTTTCATTCTTTTTCCAAAATTTAGAGAAGAGATTTGTGCAAGAGATATTTACCAGCAAAGACTTCGAAGTAGGTGGATTTTTTTGAAGAGCCAAATTCAGAAATGATTACCATAGGTCACATACAAATGTGCAAAGGAGAAATTTCAAGAATATGATTTCATTCTATTAATCATATTAATAGGATTTTTTTGTTTGATTCAAGCAATTTTCGGTGCATTCCCAAACAAAAAAAATGGTTTATAGTTACCTTCGATATTTGAAATCCTAATTTCCTCACTATTTTTCTTGCTTTCCCTTTCTATATTTCACAAGGAGATTTTTTTTTAAGAATTTTTTTTGTAGGGTTTGTTTATTTATATATGGGGTGTTTCCTATCCGTGGCAATGGAACCACTCTTTGCATTGGATCCTAAATCGTCCTTTCGTTGTCATTTAAAAAAAAAACATGTTCACGGTTAGTGGTGCACCTTATACATAGGAAGAGAACCAATGCATATTTTCATGTCAACAACACCACTTAATTTAAATTAGAAATAATGTTTAAAAAAAACCTTTTCGTGGTCGGTGGTGCACATTGTACATATAAACAACCGGGGAGCATTTTCTTATAAAGAGAATCGTTGAGTTTAAAATGGAAATAATACTATTTTTTTATATGGAAACCTCCATGTATTAAATTTATTCATAGGTTGACGATGCTTAGTAAACAATACTTAGGAAGCGATGCTTTTATTAACCCATAAAGAACTGGTTGAATACAACAATTTGTAAAACGTTTTTTATTTCGCAATGATACTGTTATCATATATCGGTGCATATAAATATAGTTGACACATCAATGTGTGTACATATGGTTGACACACTAGGGTGTATACATATGTTTAATGCACCGATGTGTATGAAGTTACTTTATGCACCAGTATCTTATTTTGTAAAAAAATACGTAATTTTTGTATCTAATGATTCCTAGTATTTTTTTTTAAGGGAGATTTTGAGAATTCCAAGGGACAAATGAGGGGAAAACCAATACATGTTGAGAGGAATGTCCAAAAAAGTGTAGAAGGAGATGGTAAAATAAATGAACATAATTGTGTTGTAAGAGGAGCCATCTAAACTAAAATGTGCATCAAAGGTATGCAATCATTCATTTATTATTTTATGTACATTGAATTTAATTATCATGTGAAATACTAATTTTAATTGTTTTATTGCAGAAAAGAAAAAAATAGAACTCATTCATCACATAAGGCAGGATGACGAGGAATAAAAGGGTTTATCACAAACTTTGTGAGTATTTATGTTTTCGACCTTACTTAAGATTTCATTTTTGTTGTATCTTTATATTTAAATAATTATTTTACACTTGTCCATGGATGTGTTCTAAAATGTGCTAACATACAAAGAGGATCCAACCCAAGAATTGATAGGCATTGGGTTAAGTATGGGTTGTGAGTATATGTTGAAGGAATAAGGTTTAATTGAACAATTTTTAAATAGCTATGTTGTTTAACTTCCTTTTTTTTATAATTACTGAAACAACAATAAACTTTTATATTAATTATATCGACTATGCTTTGTCATGGAATATTAAACACACAGGAAAGAAAGTATGGAAAAAAACCAACATAAGAGATTTTGAGAGAAGGAATGAAGCATGGCTTTGAAAGAATGTGTATTGTACTTTATGAAAGATTGTTTCTAAGGTATGTTGTTTTATTTATGCAATCATGTGTGTGTGTGTGTGTGGATTCAAGTGTAATTCATGGATGTATGATTAAAGGATGGGGATGGATCTTTGGTACGACCTACCACCACAGGCCCGAAGACCCAAACTAGGGTTAGGGTAACCCTTTTTTTTTCATTGCAGTCAACAATTTTTACCACGGTTTTTTTGCCTCCCTCCCTACCCTATAGATTAAGTCTTCTGAATTTTTTGTCAGGCTTTTGTTGGGCAGTGATATGGATATTTATGAGGATGAGGTGGATTTTTCTATGGATCCAGCTGAATATGAGTTGATTTGGGGACCAACAGCTGGCAGTACTCATGAATACAATTATGGGTTCTCCTTCACTCCGTCGGTCCCAGTATACACCCTGGGGGCTATCCCTCTCTCTCCCATCGACCCTCCTATTTTCAGTTACTTTTCTAGATCACTGTCTCTTTAATTTGTTCCCTCTCTGTCTGCTAACCCCCCTCCTAATATGGAATCCACCTTCGTCTTGAATTTGAGATTTCCCATTTCCCTCCCCGCTGTTTTGGTTTATGAGGTGATTTCATCCCCTGATTCTTTCTCAAATTTGTTTCTGGTTACCTCTCTCTCATCAGTTGTTTTCTATTCAAGTTTTGGGTTTGATTTTTTCCCTTCACTAAATTCGTTACCTCTCTCTCATCAGTTGTTTTCTATTCAAGTTTTGGGTTTGATTTTTTCCCTTCACTGAATTCATCTGAAGGTGTTATTTTTTCCCTTTGTAAAGGTTTCCCTCCCCCTTCTTTTTACCCTTATATATCTCCTCCCCCTTGTTTCCACCCTATCGGGAGCTCATGAGGGTTTTATCACATCCATATTAGAACCCTACAATCTATCTGGAGGGGATGTGCCTACTAATAGGGTTTCTCATGTAGAGTTTCCTTTTTCAGCTTCATCTATCCCCGATCCACCTCCGTCGGAGCCTCTTTGTCATACAAATCCTGGCCAGAAAGAAAAACAAAGGCATTCGGGCATCTGAACAACCACTTGACCTAGTTTTGGGAGAAAATGTTTCGATGGATCAAGTAATTTCTCTAGGAGAATTGTCTCTGGTTGGCCATGCTAAGGGTCACCAATTCAACAACAAAACCTTGCAGGAATGGGTTTTTGTCTCCTGGAAAGATATTTTCTCCCCTGTCCCTACTATTCGTCATTTGGCTCGTGTATGGTTTCTCATTTGTTTCAAAGAAAAGGAGTAGGTGGACATGGCCATAAAATGTAACTAGGTTATTGAATCAACCCATGTTTTTTTAAAACATTGGACGCCTATGTTCAATGCGTGTAAATGAATACAAGACTCTTTCCCCACATGGGTGTGGCTCTCGGGTCTTCCTGCAGAATATTGGAATCGAAGGTTCTTCCAAGATTTTGGTAATGCTTTGGGTTCATACATTGATTTTGATTGGTATTTTGATTCTTCTGGAAAGATTTCTATGGTTTGGGTGTTGGTATTTCTTAATGTTCATGAGGGCTTGCCTAAGGATGTCTGACTCACTGATTGTGGTCACACTTACCTTCAACCCTTAGATTACGAGGGAATCTATTTTCTGTGTTGTCGGTGTCACGAGGTTGACTACAATTTTTGAGAATGCCCCATTATACCCAAATTCAAGGTTGGTAGGCCAACCTCATCTTCCCATAGAAAAATGTCATCTCAGGCGATTAAAGAAACTACAATTCATCCGAGGGTTTCAGCAGCACAGACCGATGTCCAACTAGATCCATGAACGTCTACTGCATTACTTCCCTCGAATCAGATCATTCCTATTCTTCTAGGGTTCAATCTTGGATCCTCCACTCTAGGCCTTTTTTCCTTGACTCTACATGAAAGTACTCTATAGGCAGATCATTCACAGGTGCACCTGGAGTTTCTTACATCATGGGGTATGTTAAAATCTCTCCCTCCCTCTGTAAATTTCCTAATCAATTCCTTTTCCTTTTTGGGTTTGATTCTGGATAATTCCCAGGATATTATGGTTTCCCTGAAAAGATGTATAGAATCCCCCCACTTTTCCCAATATCATCTAAAAAGTGCTTTGTTTCCCCTCCCTACTCCGCTATCTTCATCTCCCAATTCAACCACCCCCTTTGAGTCTTCCTCCTTAGATAATTTAGAAGGGTGTGCTATCAGATACCAACTTCTCTCTCACGATGGTATGTCTAGTCCTATTCCCTCTTTTGGTTCATCTGGACTTGGATTAAATCTAGATCCCCCTGGTCAAAAGAAAGAAAGAGGGAACAAATCCCATTTTTACATCGCACAATCCTGGGTAGTCGTTGATATCTCTTCGGGTAGACATTAGCCTATTGTTGGGGCCCTTAGAGTAGGATCAACCCCTTTTGGGCCCCCCTCATGAATCTTCTTTCTTTCAACTGTAGGGGTTTGGCGAGCCCCTCTAAAAAATCCTCCTTAAATAGTTTGGTTTTCTCTCATTAGCATGACATTATACTTCTTCAAGAATTGATTGGCTTGGAAGCCTCGGTTATCCCTTTTCTTGAATCCTTACTTGTTCCATGGAAATTCATGGGTATTGACGCTAGAGGATGGTATGGTGGAGAGGTGGTGGGTTGGAACCCACTCACAATAAATCCACTCTCTTTTTGGGAGTTGGCCTCATGTATTGGTTTTGACATTTTGGTTGAAGGACCGAGGATTGAGGTGATAATTTTGAAATTGTATGGGCCGTATACTGAGCGCATGGATTTTTGGGAATCCCTTCTAAAAAATCTCACCTCAAGGAAGACAACTTAATCATAGGTGGGGACCTAAACTTCTCAATTGGAGCTGCAGAAGTCTAGGGCCCAAATTCTCATCAAGATGATCACTCAGATGTTTTCTCCCATATTCTTGTTTCCCAGAGGCTGATCGACATTGAACTTGTTAAACTATGTCCCACCTGGTGTAAAAAGAGGACAAACGATGCTCGTATCGTAAAATGAATTGATAAGTTCCTCATTTCGGAAAATATTTTGGACCAGCCATTACAATTTTGACAATGGGTGGGGGTCGAGGGGGAATCTAATCATTCCCCTATCTTCCTAGAAATGGCTGGTGGTCCCAAAAAACCTGCAAGCCCCTTTAAATTTAACCCCAAATGGAACCTGGACAGTGGTTTTCAGGACCTGGTCAAGAATACATGTACTCCATATGATCCTGGTTTGGGTGCTTCAGCTGCTGTAAAATTCACAACTAATTTAAAAAAGGTCAAACAAGATGTTGTGCCTTGGGATCACTCCAAAAAACTAAGAGACGAGCAAGAACTCCAAGAGGTTGAGAGAAAAATAGAAGAGATCTACCAACAATATAGTGAAGGATATATTTCGGTTGATTCCAAGGAAGAGAAGAAATATTTGGAAGCTAACAAAAGGAATCTATTAGAGGAGAAGGAGGTTATCTGGAGACAAAAGATGAGGGCGATATGGTTGAAAAAGGGGGATGAAAACACAAAAAAAATTTAGGCTTATGCGAAGGGAATGAAAAGTACAAATATCATCTGGAAAATCCAATCTCAAACTGGTAACATGGTATCATCTTTTGAAGGACTAGCACAAATGGGAAAATATCACTATAGGAACCTTTTTAAAGCCGAGCCTACTGTCAATATTACTGATATCATTAGGATTTCCATGTACTTTCCTAGATTTTTGGATGAGGATGAAAATATGGATCTATGTGCTTAATTTACTGAGAATGAATTAAAATAATCCCTTCATAGTTTTCAGCGTGATAAAATCCTAGGCCCAGATGGTTGGCTTGTTGAATTTTACCTGGGTTTTTACGATCTTCTAGGTAAGGATCTACTATCTGTTGTTGAAGAATCTCATTTGGAGGGACACATGCATGTTCCTTTTAATTCAACTTTTATTAATCTGATTCCGAAATCGAACAGTCCCCTCTCTTTTGATGACTTTAGGCCTATCTCATTATGCAATTGGATATACAAGGTGGTGGATAAGATGATATCCAGAAGGCTGAAATCGGTTCTATCCGACACAATTTCTTAGGAACAATTTGGTTTTATGGAGGGAAGACAAATTCATGAGGCCATAGGTGTGGTAAAGGAGGGCCTTCACTCCATCAAATCCCAATAATCCAAAGGTGTTATACTTAATATTGATTTATCTAAGGCCTATGACCGTGTGGATTGGTTCTATATCCTCCTTTTGCTCACCCATATTGGTTTTGAACTCTCATTCATCAGATGGGTAATGGATTGTATCTCAACAATACAATATGTTGTGCTTATTAACGTTGTCGTGCCTCTTTTTTCCCATTCTAAGAGAGGCCTTTGTCAAGGAATGAGGAATGAAGATACAAATTTTTATAAGTCCCTTTTTTCTTTTGAAATCCAATATTTTGATGATGGTATAAAATATTTGGGCTTTCATATCAAACCAAATTGTTATAAAAAATCTGATTGGCATTGGTTGATTGCAAAGTGGAAAAATGCTTGAAACACCAGAGCTTCCATTGGTTGTCTCGGGCTGATCGTATGACACTGGCTAAATATGTCCTAGAGGCCATCCATGTTTATTGGATGTCCTTAACATGGATCCTGAAGGGAATTCTTGAAAAATTGAGAAGGATTTGTTTCAAATTCATCCAGTCAAGTTCTCATGAAGAGAAAACTTCTCCTCTGGCCCATTGGGAGAACTCGGAAAGACCAAAATTCCTTGGTGGTTGGGGGCTCAATAATATTTTTTTTGTTTTCAAAATCTCTATTTGCAAAATCTGGGAGGAGACTTTTATCTGTCCCCAACTTATGGAAAACAATTGTATCCCATAATTACATACATCCTAACACCTTGGAAAAGTGGATTCAAAATCCTAAAAAACAAAGCTCAAACTATTTTATTATTTAGAAAGCTGTGGTAAAATGTTTTCCCCTCATAGCTGAAGGATTGGCCTGATGGGTGGGTCATGGTTCCCAGGTTTGAATTGTCTCATATTCTTGGCCTAGTAGCATAAATGCCCACATCTTTCCAAATGATTTGATTTCCTAGTTACATCAACTTGGAATTTTCTACCTAAACCAAATATCTTATCCGCATCATACTACTATTTGGCAACAGGCCTAGAGAAAAGCTTCCCAGATTGGATTAGATCCTCAATACACTCAAATCTGGGACCAATACCTTATCTCACTCCAAACATCACACATCAGGATTTTGGATAGATATGATGAATTAATTTGGAAACATGCTATGCATGGCTCCTACACCCCAAAGCTAGGCTACACATAACTTAGTTTGGACCTACACCAAGAAGAACCTTCCTGGTGGCAGAAGGGTCTCTAGAAGTTGCACTTCCCTATGAAGTCACATTGTTTTATGTGGCACACATTTAAAAATCAAGTTCCTACATGGGATATCTTAAGGAAGAAACAACTATCTCGTCCTGGATGGTGCGCCATTTGCAAATCTCAGGAAGAATCAATGTCACATCTTCTTATTTCCTGCCCATTTACCATTCAGACATCGAGAGAAGTCTCATCATCCTTTCATATGAATTGTATCTGGTCGGGAAAAATTATAGAGGAGGATTAGAAAGATTGGGTTCAAAATTATACAAATAAAAGCATCAAATCCTTGCCTCTCATCATCTGCTGGAGGGTCTGGCTCACCAGGAATGCAACAATTTTCTAGTAAAAATAAAGTGTGCCTGAAATATTAGCCAGTCGAGTCTTGGGATATTGTCCCATTTCTCACAGGAAAAGGACACCCAAGTTGTCCACATTTTCCAAGTAGAAATCATTGACTTTTAAAGGCCTTGGGATTTTTTTGATGGGGCTTCACAAAAATTTCATTGTGGTGGAGGCATGATACTCTATCTCTATGATCATCATATTTTCAAGATAAAAATGGGTTTGGGATCAAGATCAAACAATCTCACTAAATTGATGTCCTTAAAACTTCTCCTTCTATTTACTTGGGAAAAAGGGATCAAGTCTATACATATTTTTGGGGATTCCATGAATGTTGTGAACTGGGTCAGAAAGGCACAAAGGTGTCAAAATATATTATTACAACCACTTCTTGATGAAATATTTATATATTTAAAGTCACTTGACTCCACTGTAAAGAATATATATCGGGAGTAGAACACTTAGGTAGATTATTTATCAAAGGATGGCATTCAACTACAGTTTGGTCAGTGGCATATTGTGGAAATCAATAATCAGGTTTTCTACAAATACTATCACAGGCCTTTCATTGAAGGGCTCCCTCCCCTACATAACTGACAATATAGTGGCCACAAATTCATGATTTCAGTGAAGACAAATTTTTGATTAGACCTTTTTTGTGCTCTATACTTTTTATATATGTTGGCGATCTATAGAAGGACATCTTATTTTTTCCTTGGTCCTCTGGGTGTTATCCTTTATAATTTGTATATATTCTTTGTAATGTTCGAAGAAAATTGATATGGATGGAGAGATTGGTGGATTTTTTTTGTGGCGGAAGAGCCTCATGGACTTTCTTGTTTGGAATAATTATATTACAACTCTATTTATGGCTCAAGCTATGCTTCTATCCACCTTTTGATCTTCACAAAGGTGCAATATGTATGACTTCATCATGCATCTACATAATGCAATTTTCTTCTATATGAACAAAAATAACCAAAGTACAACATCACCTACAAATTATGAAGAAATGTGACATGCACACAACTTGAGCGATGACAACAATTCAAATACTAATGAGTGACAATCAATATAATTGAATGTTATTGCAAGTTGTATGTTTTGGAATATTTGTCTCTAAAAATCAAGGATTTTGTTTAATGTACTCGACATATTGTCCCAATTGCACGAGGACATGTTATCAATAAGTGTAACAATTACATATTGGTTGTAATTTGATTATTGTGCACCTTTACGTTGTCTCGTTTTGTATGACAATGGGTCTCTTATTCATATATAATAAAATGGGTTTCTTATTTTATTGCATTGTCAAATGTTGTGTTGTTGAATAATTAATACGTGGATGATTTACAATGTTACAAATAACAAAGGTGTAATTTGTTGGATAACACATTAATGCAATCATTATATCAAAATGCAGTATCAATAATATAAATCAATAGTATTATAAAAAATATTTGATTTTGAGATGATTAATTGAAAATTTGTTTAAAAAACAATTAATTAAAATATATACATATCAATGCACTGTATTCTTATGAACTCACTAGACGGTGCATGCCATAATATAGAAATCGGTTCGTTTTGAGGCATCATATGCATCGGTTCCCATTAATTATGTAAGCACACTGATACAAACTATTGAAAAAAAACATTGTTTCATAAACGACATAACGTGCAATAATATTTATCATTTCAAAATTTTACAGTGCTCATGTTTAAAATACGCATTGAGGCTCTAAATATAATGTACACACTGGTGTTTTAAGTTTAGTATATGAATTGGGGATTTAAACATAATGTTCACATTGGTGCTTTAAGTATAATATACGCACTAGTGCTTAGTAAAAATAATGGCGTCGACATCTCACCTCGAATATTCAAAATTTCACTACCTCGTGGTGCACATATTAATACAGGCACCAATATGTACTAATTATACAAGAACTAGGCACATGTTGTCTTAAAGGCACCATGGTGCAAGATAAATTAAATGCATCGAGGCACTGGGGCGTAAATAAATTAAAAATCACTAATGCTTCATAAAAAAACAATGTGAAGCCAGTGTGTGGAAATTATAAGAGCATAGGTGCTCTGCATACAACAAAAAAGGCAAAATTGATGCGTAATAATTATAAGCACACTAGTTATTTTGTCTTATATGAACACACTGGGGTAGGTTGGTTAAGGGTGCATCGATGTGTAATAAGTAGAAGTGCACCGATTCTTTTGTCTTATATAAATGCACCAGGGTAGGTTGGTTAAGAGTGCACTGGTGCATTTCAATAGTAAAAGAACCAAAGAAAAACATCTACTACAACTTCCACCTACCCATTTTTTTTTAGTGATATGCAACATCCTTTAAAACCTTTGCTAAAACCTACACATCAAATAGTGGAGGTTTTTTTTTAATTTTTTCCAAATATTGTAACCTAAAAACCTCCGCTACAAGGTGTTATCCTCGTAGTGTATAACACTAGACAATGTAATAGAATAATAAATCCATTTAATTACATATGAATACGAGACGCTTCGTCATACAACATGGGACAACATAAAGGTCCACAATAATAATAATAAAAAAGTCAATAAATAATTGTTACAATTATTGGTAACACATTTCCATATAATTGGGACAATATGCCTACATTAAACAAAATGCATGATTTTCATTGAAAAACATTCCAAAATATACAACTTATAACATTCAATTTTAGCGACCATCATTCATTGCTCAAACTACTATCATTGTTTGGTGTTCTTGCATTCCTCATTTCTTCATCTCTTGCAAGAGATATTGTACTTAGGTTATTTGGAATGTTTTGTGGATTGGATTCATTTTGACATTTTTCCTCTTCATATTCCAAACAGAAATAAAGTGTAATGAATATTCAATTTATAGTACAATATACATGATTGCATAAATTGAAACTTAATACCATAGCAATGAGTGATTCATAAACAATACACATTCTTTGAAAGCCATACTTCATACCATCTCTCAAGATATCTTATGTGGTCTCCACTACATACTTTGTTTCCTACAAGTTTTATATGCCCTTGACAAAGCATATATATAATTAAAAGTTTCTTCTTATTCCATTAATTATAAAATAAAGGAAGTAAAACAATATAGCTACATACAAATTGTTCAAATTAACGTATTAATACTTCAACATATACTCACAACTCATATTGAATCCATTGTCAATCAAATATTTAGATGTTTCTTCTTTTTATGTTAATACATGTTAGACAACATCCATGGATGATTGTAAATTAATTAGAATATATACATCACAACATATATGCAATCTTTAGTAAGGAAACCACAGGTACTCACAAACTTTGCATTCAACCCTTTTCTACCTTGTTGTCTCATCTTATGTGTGAATGGGTTCCATTTTGTTTTCTTTTCTACGACAACAAAAAAACTAAAAATTGGTATTTCATGCAATGATTAAACTCTTTGTACATAAAAAAGTCAATGATTAGATACATTTGATGCAAGTTGTTGTTGGGATGGTTTTTCATGTGATGCAACTATGTTCATTTATTTGACCATTAGTTTCTACACTTTTTTTGACATTCCTACCAACATACTTTGAATATCACCTCATTTTGTCCTTTGTAATTTTATCAATCTTCTTGAAGAACAAAAAACACAATTAAAATATTTATTAATATTTATACGAAAATAAATATAAACAAATAATTAATTTGGTAATTTATTGGACTGGTATATTCACATTATAGAAAACCATTTTTAGCAATAATACTTTTTAAATGATTCTTTTTTGTTATTGTATGTTTTTTCTATTGCAAGTTTCATAGGTTTCATTACCATTTCTATGAAAACACTTGTTGTAGTTTATATACAATTTGATTCTTGGAGTCATTGTATTGATTTTTGTACTATAAGTGAAAATAGCTTGTATAGTTTATTTCCATTGTATCCCTCATAGTTTAACCCCCACCCCCCCATAGTTTAAACCAATTCATCATCATTTACAATCTTCATAATTTTTATCTTCTTAGAATGACCTTTTTTTCCCTCGTCGTTGATCCCTACACAACATTCAACAAATGTGTAATTGAATGTTTGAAACATATTAGCGATTATTGTTAAAAAGTACATTAGTAGTAAACAAAGTAAAATAAAAAATTTATATTGATCAATTTTTTATTCATTTAATTTCTTTCATTGCAACATTTCCGTAAAGATTTTATTCTCTTTTCCACTCAAATTTTGAACAATATTATAGAGTTTATTCAAGTTTTTGTTTTGCATAGCACACATTATCTAATGCACATAATTTAAAACTACATAAAATTCAAATATATTACTTTCATATTAAAATTTAAAAGAACATGCCTTATTCTTTTCTTCTGATGTGGTTGTCTTATGTCCATCCCTATAAGTTTTTTCCCTTGATACTCTATTATCCATCTTCTATCAATAAAATCCTTGCATAATAAAAAACACAAATTATAAAATATATTTTTCAAATTAAGTAAAGAATTTCAAGCTAAAATTGTTTTCAAGTAAGGCAATGTGTTCAATACAATGGTATGTACTAGTGTGCCTAGTATAGTGTTCCACACCAGTGCATCCTTACTATATAGTGTACACTACTAAACTCAAAGATGTTTAAAAAAATGCAGTGTCAAATGATGCGCTTTACAGGAAAAATGCATTAGTGCATTTTTATTGTACATCATGCACCATAAACGGTGAAAGCGCTTTTAAGAAAAAAATTGACATCAATAGGGTTTGGGATCCAATGCAATGAGTGGTCCCAATCCAATATATATCTAAAGCCTCGTATATAAATATACAAAGATATTAAATATCCATTGACTTATTGAAGGTCACTTTGAAACCCTTATATTTTCTTGAAACTAATTATGGATTTTTTTTAATCAATCAAGGGAAAATTAGAGATGAATAGAATAGAGTTACACACTAGAAATTTCTCAATTTCATATTTTTTGTGACCTATGGTGATCAATTATAAATTTGTTTCTTTAGAAATATATGTTCATTCCAAAGTCCTTGGTAAATCTCATTTGCACAAGTCTTCCCTCTAAAGAGGCGTTATTACAAGGATGAAACACCACAATAACAGGCTAATAACTTCTAACATTGCATAAAACTCAATCAAAATAACAAAAAACTCCAAAATATTGATACCATCACATCAAGATTTTATTCATGCTCTTGCCAAAGGCATGATTTCACCAAAGAACACAAGTACAAGAATTGGTATAGTAATGACCCCTACACAAAGACTAGAAGCTAGAGAATAGAGAATGGAAGAGAGAGAGTATGCTACTACTCCTGAAGAGATTGAACCCTAACAATGAGGATAAGCCTCCAATGTATAGACCCATGAGGCGCCTAAGAGTGGAAAGGCTAACAATAGATCATATCCAAGTGCACACTAGATGAAAAGTGAGGTGCGCTCTTGTTTAACTATCAAATGAGAGTGATAACTCATGCACATGTTGTGTTAATTGAAGGTTAATTGAGGAAGGGAAAGCACATGGGTAAAAATAAGGATTTATGTCCTAAAAAATAGGGATTAATGTGCTAGGATTTAGGGATGTAGGAAAGGAATGCGCTAGGAATTAGAGATTTATGTGCTAGATATAGGAAATATGCCGTATAAAATAGGGATGGAGATAAGAAGTAGGGATATGTGCTAAGAAATAGGGTCTTGACACTAGGAAATAGGAACAAAGAGAGGACAAGAGGCGTGAGTGTAGCGAATAAAGAAGGGACATGAATACACACTAAGATAAAAATAGGGATTAAGTAGATGTGAACACACACTCATCCTAAAGGAATTAAGTGAAGACATGTGGGGGAGAGAAGGAGAATGAAGTGTGAGAAAGGGGAAGTAGATATTTGGTCAAATCAATCACGTAAACCTTTGCAAATTTTTATGTGTGCCAACTCACACTCCATTGATGCAAGTTCTTTAATACTCAACCACACCAACTTGTCTCAAATAGAAAGGATGTGTCACATGTCCTCAGGCAACACGCTTAATATCCTCATGCAACATGTCACTCTTTGAAGTTTCCAATTGTCGAAATTTGGACTTCCTACATGTCACCTTGCATGGAGACCACACCTGCTAAATACAACCCTGCTAAAAATAGTAGTCTGACCAAAAAATACAAACAAACCAAATATGTTTGGGACTTCTAGGAGAACCATGCAAAATATAGTATGCTTAAAAATAGGCAGTGTTGAAAATATAAACTCGCATGGAAATGAAAAAGGGATCATCGGATTCGATTTTCTGTAAGGAATTTGAATATGTACTTGGAATTGTTATTTGAACCATGCATCTCCAAATATTATAAACAATAAGTTTCTCACATGTCATTTAGAAAAGTCTCACTAGAATTGTGAGTTTGCAAGGACTCTGAATATGTGATCAAAATTTCCATGCAGACCTTCGATATTTGTCTCCTAAAAAGTAGGTAATATGCTAAAAATATACATTTCTCTCTATCCATGAAGACTTGTGAAAAACTTTGTCTTTGAATAAATAAACATCACTAACCAACCTTGTACATATTCTCATATGAGAAACAACCCTGGCTCATGCCAAGCTATCTCTGGGGAAAATATTTGAATGATAGTAACAAAGAACATGATGGCTCTTAACCTTCAGGATTTGCACATGGGAAAATCTAGGAGTTAACAATGCCAACTCAAGGGGAAGGGATCCCCTTGCGGGATGTCAAGAACTTGTGAATATCTGGTCTAAAACCATGAATAATACTCTGTGATAAATATTGAGAATGATACCAATAGACCCGTACGCTTGTCAAGCCATCCTATAACCCCAAAATGCCTATCCAGTGGTGGGAAGTGGAGTCAAAAATTCATATGGTCCTCGTGCCGGTAAGCTAAAGGAAAAAGAGTCTTATCCAAATCTACTACTTGATACCACCTATCATGTACAATCCATGTGGAAAATATGTTGAATTTGACACATGGGATAAAGTCACTTAGTCAGATGTCAATAATGTAAACACATTCCTAGCATAAAGGAACCCACCAATAATGATAATGGGAACTAAGGTACAAGCACAACCTATCATTATGGAATATGTATTGAATTCAAATACTGACAAGGATCACTCAATCAAGGCCCAATGATGATCAACCTTGTTGAATGAAAAATGACCACCAATGAGGATAATGACCATCAAGGTGTTCCACTTCTGGATCATCCCCATATAATGTGTCAGAGTTGATGTGATATGACCCGCTTAAAGGAAAATAAATGATAAAAACTCTTCCCTCAACACGAAGTAATAACTCAAGAAGATATAGGATGTATGGTACCATGTACCTACCGTTGAATGGGGGGGGGTGACTGACTCAAATTAGATGACTCAATGTAAAACAATGAAGAGACAAAAAATAAGATGACTCAAGACTCTCCTATTTCCCTTCAAATCTACCCTTCCTAATAGACTCAATGCTTTGGAATATTAACAAATATCCCCTCATCTAAGCTCTCTCTAAAAATAAGATGACAAAAAGACTCAAAAAACATAAGATAAGACATTAAGAGATTTGACCCATAATTTAAAAAACTAGACAAAAATTACTAGGAAACTAATACCAGCCTCAAAATAGGCACTAATTACTCCAAAATACACGATCACATGCTTATGAAATAAGGAAAAAATCAACGATTCCTACCTTAGGACTTGAAAGAAAATAAATTTGAAAAAATATGCAAAACAAAAGGGTTGATTTGTTGTCCTAAAGCATAAAGAAAATTGTATTGAAATCTGAAAATGACTTTGTGGAAATGAGGAAAGATATACCCCTAATCAACAAAATTAAAAAATAACTACTACCCCC
>SNQJ01S0008370.1:0-12535 GCA_010110895.2 Picea sitchensis | reverse complement strand
TTAAACCTTAGGATTTACACATGGTAAAATATAGGGGTTAACAAGGTAACAATCACATTATTCATCTAAAGAATAACCACATAGACAAAGGGTTGGTTCCTATAGATAATTGTTTTGATAAAAAAATATATAGCTAAAACTCCTTCTCCAACCCTAGCTAGATGAGGTAGAAGATTACAATATAAGAACCATAAATAGAGCATAGATCATAAAATTGTCCAATTTATTGTAAGTGGATAAAACAATAGTACATGAATATGTTTGGAGAGTTTGGATATGTATTTTTATAGAGATATGAAGATCTCAATATGTATGACCCCAACAACGAATGCCACAAGATCCCTCTCAAAAAGGGTGTCAAACATTTTAGGTAGAAACAACAACCAATTAACCCACTTTTGGAACCACTCATAAAGAAATATATTATGAAATTCTTGAATTCAAAAATCATTATTCCACTACACTACTCTACCTAGGTAGACAATATAATTCCAGTCTGAAATAAGAATGGAAAGATCATACTTTTCATTGATTTCAAGAGTATTAAGAAATATTTCCCGAAACTTGATTACCCTCTATCCAATATGGATCATATGTTGTATAGGTAGATGGGGTAGAGATAATTTCAACATTGGATGAATTTACATGCTATAACCAAGTTCCCATGGATGAAAAACATAGGAAGAATATTGAATTCACTACCCTTTGGGGTACCTTCATGTACAACAAAATTTCATTTGGTTTAATAGGTGCAAGGGCCACCTTAAAAATAGTAATATACTTTTCCTTTGTTAATGAGAAGGATAATTCATGGTGATATACATTGTTGACTTGATTTTCTTTTCTAAGACAATTACTAAATACCCTGGACATCTAACAAAAATATTTGACAAGTGTAGAAAATTCAGGTTCTCTTTACACCTAAAGAAAGCTTTAATTGGAAACATAAAAGGGAATTTGTTGGGACATATTTCCCTCAAGAACATTGATTTTCTAAGAGGCCCATCTTTGATTTCATTGAGACAACCAAGGAAATTAACAATATGCTTAAAATGGGGAGTGATATTATGTGGACCGAATAGGAAAGGGTGGTTTTTGTAGAGATAAAAGAATCCCTTAGATAGATACTAGTGGTGGGAAACCCATACTATAGTAAAAATTTCATTATCTTCCCGTTTGCTTGTAATCACACAATGGCCAATGTCGTGTTGCAAAATAACAATGAAGTGTATGAGTGTCCCCTTGTATTGTTTAGAATACCTCTAAGAAATGTCAAACTGAAATGCACCACTATGGGAAAATGGGATTGTGCCTTATTAAATTGTCTTAAAGCCTTCAAGGGATTATATATTCTACATTATGAGATCAATGCTTGTCTGCCTCATCATTCAACAAGGAAATTATGAAGCAACGAGTTTGTGATGGTATAAAAGGGAGGTGGATAAAAAAATCTAGGGATACATGTATATGAGACCCACAAATCTTGTGTAAAGGATTAGGTTTAGCAAGACTAATAGCTAACACTAATCTATATATTATAGACATCAACTGACTAGGAAAAAAATAACCAACCTAAGAAAGAACAACATGACATGATAGATGTACCTTTTCAAGCTAAGTATTTTTGAATCATTATGGTATGAATACATTGTCTATTTTATTTTAAACATAATATTCCATGAGGAACTAGACAAGTTATAGAGAAGGACCCTCATGCTAATGGGCCTCAAATAATGCATCAAAAGAAGCATACTATATTGGAAAGAACCTCAAGGATTATTGCTAACATTATTACAAAATATGATAATGGAAATATTATTAATATCATGCATATATGATTGTATGGTGGGCATTATGCTACCAAGAAAATAACCCATAAAATACTAAGGTTTGGTTATTATTAGCCCACCCTATTTTTTAAAGTTATTAGAATGGTAAGGGGTTTGCATTGAGTGTCATTGTTTTCTAGGAAACAAAAGGTTATAGCTCTCATATTGAGAACAAATAGAGTTGAATCTCCATTTCAACAATGGGGCTTAGATTTCATTGAGGATATTCAACCCCACTCTGCTTGGTAGCACCAATGGATTCTATTTGCTACCAACTACACCAATGGTTTATCTACCCCTTTAAGATCAACATTGATAATTCACGATCCTTCATGTTGCTGAAACTCATGTATTTCTTCTAAAATCACACCATTATATTGGAGAATTCAACTAACTACTACCCTTAAGGAAAAAATTTGTTTGATTATTTCAACAAAATTATTATGAATATCATTAGAAGGAACTTAAAGGAAAACAAGGAAGCTTGGGACTCCTGTCTAAAGTATGTCATGTGCACTGATAGGAGTAGCATGAATAAATCCTTAGTACTTATCCCTTCCAATTGGTATATGGAGTGGACATAGTGATAGCCTTGAAATTGGAGATCCTAGAGGCAAAGTTTCTAGATGATATGGTAAAAGATCTGAGTGACTTACAAAGGAAGACATTTTAGCTAATTGAAGTACAACAGAAGAGGGAGTTGGTCCATGGCAAGGCTATACATTATCAATAAAATATGAAGAAAACCTTTGATAGGAAGGTGAAGGAAGGATATTTAGAGAAGAGATGGTTTTGTTGTAAGATAAGAAAGAGATATATTTAGGAATGCATGGAAAATACAACCACATATGGTTGGGCCCCTCTATTATTCACTCAACTATAAATATCAATTCCTTCAGGGATTTTAACCTCAGTGGACATATTCTATATCTTCATGTTAATGGTAAATTAAATAATTTTATCAAGTAAGATCAGGTAATGTAGTGACCATTTTATATAGTAGATTAGTTTCATTTCCATTTATGTTGGTCCCTAGGTTTCCTTCACAAACACATTTGTCATCCTTTGAAAATGTGAGCAATGAATCCAATACCCAATGGATAAGGCACATTTTGTATATAAAATCAATGTATTCTTTTCTAGTAGAGGTGTTTTGGTTTTCATTTACCTCATAGGGAGGTAATGTCCTTTGTATCTCAAAGAGGTACCCTTGATTTCTTACACAAATGTCAACAAGTCTATCATCCTTCTTATTGATCCACTGTTTTTAAAACTAGTGGAGGGCCCAATGATAGATTATTTATAAATCTTGGGGCATCCTTATATTCTCTTAATGTTTTCCTAAGGCCCCTTAAAATATTCACTTTGAGATAAAGCCTCAATTAATATTATTGTTAAAATTCCTAATCTTCTTAAGTTTGCATGTTTTCCATCTTCATCTTTGCACCCACATTTTCCTTTGTCTTCTCCTCTTCTTCATCCTTATTATTAATTTAGCTACTGCAAAGTGCAAAGACTTACCATTCTTCTCCTTTTTATTTTACCTCCACCTTCTCCTTCTTTCCATTTTTCTTTGTCTTCTTCCTTTCCCTTTCCCTTTCCTTCTCCTTTCCCTTCCTTACACACTTTCCTTTGTGTAGGGGTGGTAGGAAAATGTGGGGAGAGGATTTTCTTCCTTCATCACTCAACTTCACTAAAAAATGTCGCTTGATGCCTAAAAATATAGCCGATGGCTCCATAGTAAGGTTTGGAAAATAAAAAAATGTTGTATGTTGCCTCAAAATGGCTCTAGAATATTTTAGATGATTTTTTGGACCCAAATTTCCAAATTGGGGCCAACCACTAAAATGCCTCTGGAAGATTATTCCTCTTATTTTTTTCACCCGTAAAGCATTAAGATAGATGAAAAATAATATAATGATCCAATATGAATCATACCTCCCCATTTAGGGAGGATTTTGGTCCCCAAAAGATTTACTAAATGAGGTGAGGAAATTTTTCTTCTACCTTGTCCCTAGAGTACCAGTTTGTTTTTCCTGGAAGTTGTCCTTTCAACCCAATCTACGAAAGGTCATGCTTCCCCTATATTGTAGTTCTATATTGATTCTACAATATTGTTTCCTCTTCCAACTCTGACTAAACATATGGTGTTAATTCCTCTATGAAAGGTAGGACCTACTCCTCCTCTTAATCCAACATGAATGGCTCGTAGAGTTTGAAATTATCCACATTAATTGTTGATTAAATGTGCATGTATGGGGGTAGACTGAGTCTGTATGCATCACCTCCCTCCTTCCCCAATATATTGAAAGAGACATACCACAGAGCCTTGATCTTCTTACCAGGACCCTGTAGTCTTTCCATTTTTAGCTGTAACCAAACTTTGTCTCCCACTTTGAATGCTTTTTCTATTCTATGTTGATCATGTCATGCCTTGTACCTTTCCCGTGACTTCTTCAGTGTCTCATGTACTTGCAAATGTATCTTCTTAATCATTTCAACAAACTTATTTTATTTTAATACTTCTCATGTGGTGTCTTCCCTCACTCCTCCTTTTTGTCCATAAACAACATCCACAGGTGAATGTGGAAAATACCCAAGACAAGTTTCAAAAGGGGAATTCCCAGTAGAAGTGTGGATTGCTATTTTATAAGAGTGTTGAATATAGATCATATTTTCATCCCAGGTATTCATATGCTTATGATTTTAACCCATCAAAAGATGAATCAAGGACCTGTTGACTACTTCTTTGCCCATCTATTTGTGGATGGAATGTTGTAGATCTCTTCAACTTAGTGTCCATCTTCTCCCACTATGTAGTCCAAAATGCACTGAGAAATATGGTATCTGTTGGAACACATACAATTCTCAACTTTTGAGCTTTATATTTCTCATCCGATGAAAATATATTTTTTCCCAAAGGAAACAGTAATTCAGAAAGTGACTTTTGATTTTTTATTCAATTCCATTATTGGTTAACTAGAAATAAGGCACGCACAATATCCACCATTGATGAGTTTTTCCTTTTTTGATCGAACAACCCTAATACCTTCTAAGTTTTGGAGCCGCCTAAATTTTAAAGAGTCAAATCACTAAAAGTTGCTTCAGAGATTCACGCTTCAGGCATTTATATAAGTCTTAACGATAAAAGCTTCGAACTCTGAAGCTCGAAGATATCTATTCTATACTTTTCCTAAACCGTTTTAAAGACATGAGTCGTAATACATGTGTACCTTTGAGTCTTCACTGAGTTAACAGGTGGCACCTCCTTTCCTAGACATGTCATCCAGAATGATGTCATCCATAACACGTCGATACAGGAGATGATCCTTCAGGATTTTAACGAAGAATGAAGGCACGAATCACCGAAATATCAAAATTTTGAGGTACTAAATGTTAATTAATCAAGTTAATAGTGATCAAGAGATAATTAATGACTTTGTATTTTGGAGTTTAGACACTTACCCTTTATCGTATTCTAAAATCTCCGAAGTCTAAATTCCCGAAATGCTTAAAGTTAAATATGATTAATTAAGACGTTTACTAGATAATTAATCACTTCATAGTTTCGGGTTTCAGGAACTGCTTCTCGAGATATATTTAAATTTCCCAAAGTCTGAGCTCCCAAATTACTCAAAATTGACACACCTTTTTAAAACATGTTTAATTAAGATTTTAAAAGCGATTATCTAGGGATTAACCTTCTCATATTTAGGATTAAGATAATTCTCACTCCGTCTCATCTAAAACTCCCGAATGTGAACTGCCAAATATTAATGGCATTTATGATTGGTTAAGGATAATGATTTTAACGCAGATTGCGGATCGCTAGGTATAATTTTCCATTAGAATTAATAAATTTTCCATCAATGAAGCTAAACTAGAATCAATGCATCTGATTTGAATAAAAACACTTCGATTTTGAATTTATTTTCACCTTCCGAAAATTAGCGAGTTTTATCTAATTAATAAGCTCACACAATTCCTCTACAACAGGTACCCTTGTTTTGTTCTCTTGATATTATGGCACCATGGAAAATGATGAAGAAGCCTGATACGATGGGAAAGGTTTCAAACCCAAATGCAGATATTTTATCAGACACAACGCCTTGAGCCATAGACACTGTAAAAACTTGGACATAGGTTTTCAAAATTTTGGAACGAGAAATCATAAACTGTCTAGAGGATTCTGGTGATGAAGTAGACGAATCGTTTACAACCAAGCTCAGACATGTATCCCAGTTAGAGATACACAAGATAGTTGCACGATCAAGACTCATGTTGTATAAGGGCATGATAAGCTAGGCCTTGGAAAACATCGACATCTAGACCAGGAGCATCGTCAACCATCAGAAGGTTGATGTTGGTTATTTCTGACTGCTACAATTCCAAGTAATGTATAAGCTATCTCCCAATCCTAAATATACTTACAATGCTGCATTTATTTTGGAGTTTGAGCAAAGGGAATGCATTCAATATGATAGGAGTTGTCCCGATATAATCCGGTCCTAGTGGGGGCACCCAGAGAAGTTCAGAGATGACGCTCATGGTATGTATGCACAACGTTGTTGGATGCTCACATGATTTATGTAGCCATGATTCTTTGTCAATTGTTCGAGAAGAAGATCCCTACTTAGTTCTCGGTGGAATGAGTATCTATCATGCATGAGGTGGTCAAGGGATACACTTTTAATTGGACCAAATTATTGTCAGATAACTTGGCCAAAGGAATTACTGAAAACAAATTAGTGAAATCAAAGGGGCAGCCTGCCCCTTTCTATATGTCTGCGTATGTCATGGACACCATCTGTTTCATGACACCTTTCCCATTGATGAATTGGAGTTGGACCCCGACCATTGCAGAGCCCATTCACTTCTACCATTCCAAGTCGTGGGAGGAAAAATCCAAGGATTTATTTTATGAAATTTGTCACAATGTAGTGGTTCCCATTCATATAGCCCTGTATGGTCACCCACCTCCTCGAATTTCAGACAGGATTATGGGGAATCTGGGTAAACTAGCAGATTGGTTTATTGAAGATAACTTCTCTTATATCAGGGTTTTTGGATGCTCAGTTCCTCCCCATGCTCTCCCACGATTTTTACCAGACCAACTGGTATGCAGAGAAGTATCCTACCAGACAGTAACGAGAGGCATTAGCAAAGAGATTAAGGCAACACATAAAAAGGTATGGTTGACCTTCCCTATGCAAGTCGACATGTTTTCACTATCAGATTTCGATCACTCCAAAGTGGAGGCTGTGGCTTTGGAAGATTTCAAATTGGTTGACATTGAGTTTAAAATACATGATCCACATAAGATTGTGGAAAACCACCTAGACCAGTTGAATATGAGGTGGTATGTGCATGAAAACTCCATGTACGATGAAATATTTAGGGGAGTGAGATCCTACGAAGAGGTGCAGGATAGATTTCAAACCCTATCTCCAGACCAACAAGTAGGTTTTATCAGTTTTCAAAGACATAGATGGAATATCCTACCTAAGATACTACAAGGAGAACAAATAACCACTCCCCCTTCCCAGGAAGTCACATCAACATATTCAGAAGAGAGCCACTTTGGTAAACGAAAAGTTGAGGAAATCCCAAACAACTCGGAGGTATGGACTCAACAATCAGAAGCATCATTATCATACTAGCTGAGCCCCCATGCTTTAGAGAAGATCAAGGCTTACATGAAGCGGGGACCTAATATACCCCCTTCGACGCCAACCACCCATGCTGGTACCTCGAATACAACAGAGCAGCATCAATCAATGAATATTGGTACTCCCATTGCATCATTGATGCCTCTACAATCCAACATTAGAAATCCTAATTCCGAAATTATTTTGGTAAGTGACCTTACTCCCATCTCACCCGAAGAGATGCCACCTTCAAATTTCTTATTTAGTAAGTAAAGGAAATCCACCATGAAAAGAGAATCACACCAGAAATATGTAGTGATAACCAAAAGGCAGAGAATGGTGTATGACGGGAATGATAGAGATGATACAAAATTCACAAAATAAGTTGTAGGTTCGTTAGGTTCTTTTGCCACAGGCAATCAATGGTCTTTGGACATTTTGGTCGAACAACTGCGGAATAAGTGTCTACTGGTAGAACACTTGCAAGCTCAAATACTTTCCATGGAACAAACTATCAGGAACAGGATGAGCCAAGAATTTGAACAAATCAGGGCTTACGATCGACTGCAAATCCAACAGTTTCAGGCCAACCTTGAAGAACTCCATCAGAGTTCACAAACCAACCGCGGATTGGTCACTCAGTGTGATCAAATAATAGAACAATTGCAAGCTAGGTTGAGGCTAACCGAAGGTACCTCAATAGATATCATGGCCTTCCAAACTCAAGCATTGGAAGTAAATGAGGAGCTGGAAGTTTCACAGTAGGACCTTTTTCTAAAGATATATGCCATCCAAAAGTGCTACCAGAGAGTAGATCTTTCTCTGAAGGACATCTATATCAAGGAAAGGGAGGCTCGCTCATCCTGGGATAAGTTTCAAGAAGCCATCGTATTAATACAAAGAGAGAACGTCCCTGATTTTCCTATGCTCTCTCCTTTTGAACAAATAAGAGGTGAGATGGCTCTAAAGGCTTGGGAGACCAATCTGACAGAGAGAAAAATATTTTCCAGAGAAGTAAAAGAGGATTTCCTAGAAGCGTTGTCTCCATTAGACAAAGGAATAATTGTTATTAAGGGAAGTGATATCGCGTAATACCCGGGGAAAATTGATATAGAAATGAACCAACAAAACTCCATAAAGAGCAAGGAGGAAACTTTGGCAACCATTCAGAAAAATGAGCCAGATTGATCTTATTAAGATCAATAAGTGGTTAGTGAATCCAAGCTTACAATTACAGGCCACATCTCGAGAAGTGAAAATAATCCAAGAAAGCCTACGTCAGGTAGAAAATAAGTTATTCACTTTCAAGGTGAATGAAACAATTGAACCTTCAAGGCTTGTAGTGGAATTGCTGAATAGATGTCATCAGTGTATTGACCATAGAAAAACAAATATAGCTGGAAGCAGGTAGAAAAATATACACAGTCTTTTCTTCTTTTCATCCTCCTTATCTTCCATTTTCAAACAATCATTTGTCTCATTCACTCTCATTCTAAATTCCCACTTACCTCCATTTCATTACCATTCTTTCCACAAACAGTTACTTTTCCTACATCTGTTATCCATTCCTTGACGAGCCATGCAAAGCTATCCATTAGATTATACTTCTCCCTCTAAAGAAACATTTCTCCCAGTAGGTGAAGAGACAAAAGAAAATGCCAACGAAGCTCATTAGATTTTACATCCAGTTATTTCATTCTAGATATAGTTTATCTTAATTAAATATTGTAAGAAGTCCAATCATTTTGAGTTGTGACAAATTTTGTATAAATACACAGATTTAAGATCTGTTCATGGTTGCTTATTTCTAGATGTAATAGAGAAAACTCTCCTTTTTTAGTATTAATACAAGCAAAGACAAAGATTCCAAATTCTGTCCAGTTTGAGTTATGTGCTCATTCTGTATTTCTATATCTCCAAATTTTCTTATGTAATTCCTTGATAAGCGATTGATTGCAATTTAGTATCACAACTATTGTAAATTGCATTATATCGACAATTCGTTAAGTAAGCAATTTTTCCTCTGTATTTATTGTAAGTAATACAAGAACTGCAAGCTATTTGAATTACTGCATCTCATATCCTGTTCAAGGGTGCACTCTTTACTTTCTTCTACTGCAAATAAGGTGAGACTCATCTGCCATTGACGCCTAGCTTTGTTTAACGGTTTTGTAAGTTTCTCCCACACCATTTGATAATAAAATTGTGACTCAGACAATGAAATACGACCTCTATATTGTCCTACTATTAATTTCATTTAAGGATCTTTTCTTATATAACTAAAGGTAGAAAAAACACTCTTAAAAAACAGTCTCTTTAAAGTTTCTTGATGTCTAACATTACTCTTTGAGCCTTAAGTTTAATCTTAGGAACAAAAATATCCATGTCTAATATTATTCTCCTTGGTATCCCAAATCGCACCCAGACCTATTCAAAGAACTTGTTTGTTGCTTCTTGTCCTCTAATGGTCTTCTTACAATGCATGAGAATTCACAGCTTGTTGAAGGTGTCAACTACCACAAATAGATAGTCATGTCTCTTCCTGGTTGTTGGTAACCCTCCCAAAAAATCCATGGAAATGATTTCCCATGTAACATACCTAGCCTCCAATGGAGCATCATTACATGCAAAATACATATTGAAATTAAGATTTTCTACTTAATTAAATTCTTGTAGGTTACCAACCACAAATAACACACATATTTGACCATTTGATTGATGCCACAGTTCTAAATGCATCTAATAGTATAAACTAAAACATGAATGCAATTGTTCAAGAAAAAAACAAACACACAACATTCATATAAACCAATTTCACAGCAGAATAATCATAAACAATGCAATAGAAACACTTATTTGTTAACATTTATCACATTTGTTGCATATGAAGGATGAAAATCCTAGCCATAGGTGCTACTGATCATTTTCTCTCATCAACATGACACACTTGAGCTAAGTCTATGAGTCCACAAGGAGATCCGTCCCACTATTTTTCCACTCTCCACACACAACAACCCCAAAACCCGGGTTCTACTCCCACAACAATTTCAATCCTCCAACTCTCTCTTTTCCCCACAACCTGCACTACCCAAGGAATGCACCCCCTTCACTGCTCACAGTCCCTTAGGATATACCATTCATTTATCAGGGCCCCTAGTGCACTCAATTGGCCAGGAAATCTCAGTTGGGGAACGTCAGGAACTCTTAGTTGTCCAAGGAGTTATCACAACATCCTTTACCGAGATCTTGTGTCACTTCCTCAACATGAAAACACACTATAGACTTACAACCCATTTTGCAGGCACATGTGCCTTGTTTCCAACATAAACATAGCCTAGCAATGGTTTTCTTCAAGAACAACATGTCTGGTTCTATTCCCAACACTCAACTCCTATCTTGTTGTCCAAAATTTGCATGTAAAAAATGTCTCTCCTCTCTACTTGAATTTCCTCTTCTTCCTTTCTTGCTTGAATCACACTCTTCTCAAGGATGATTGTACTCATGCCCATTCTGTCCAATAACTATGCGATGTGACCACTCATACCCACCCTCTTACATGATTTAATGATTGGCTTCTCATGATACACTTAATCAGAAAATAGAAGGTTATACACAATGATAATAATTCAGGAATGTGGGTTGGATTAATACCCATGAATAATTCCCCCTTGGATCCCTCTCTCTTGTGGAAACATAGCCCCCCATCGTTCTTCATCTCTTTCATATCACTACCAATGATTAGCTCTTTTATTAATTATTTCAATGTTCATAATATGCAATTCATCCCCCCAACCACAACAAATCAATACAAGATCTTTGCCCCAACTCGTCGGATCACCAACCTAATTCACATTTACATAATTACATTTTAATTCATGGGGATTAAACCCAGGTATGTTACATTCCCCGCCCCCTTATTTTTTCATTGTCCTCAGTGCACGACACCCTACAAATGTAATATCATTTTACAATTCCATATCCCCAACCATTAATCAATATATAGGCCCTTCGACCCAAAATCACATAGGTATTCCATCCTACACAGAATTACATAGGCACTCCAGCCCCAATACCACAATATATAGAGGCACTATTTCCCCTAAAATCATAAATACATAGGCACTCTTCCCCCAAAGCATAGATATAAAGCACCTTGGCCTAAAACATTCATACAAACCACTAGCATTCTCCTACAACTATCCCAATTTCCACCATCTCTCTTCCTCTTAACCCGCCCAATCCAAGGAATGTACCATTCATTTATCAAAGACAACCTAAGGAATGTACCATTCGTTTATCAAGGTCTCTCTAGCATAGGTCACTAGGAATCTCACTACTGGGATCTCAAGGGATTCGCTGATAGGAAGAACTACCAAGAAATAACCAACAATAGCCTTGTTGATACAATAAAACTCACACAGGATTTCACTCTTTAGGCCTAAAAACCTAGTTCTTCGATAGTGAAACTCACACATGAGTTCACTCTTCAGGGTTGAAAACCCGGTTCTTCGATAGTGAAACTCACACAGGAGTTCACTCTTCAGACCTGGCAACCTGGTTCTTCGACAATGCAACTCACACATGAGTTCACTCTTTAGGTATGACAACCTAGTTCTTCAATAGTGAAACTCACATAATTTCACTCTTTAGGCGTGACAACCTGGTTCTTCCATAAGCCTGACAACTTGCTTCTTCTTTTTGCACTCACTCTCTAGGCTCATGCATCCCCTTCACTGATATATAGTTCCTCAGGTGATCCATAATTTTCCAAGGTGTTCTCATGCAGACAAATGCCAACTTTCTTCTAGAATTCCATTAGCAATCAACAACCCGTGGCAATCATCCCATCTGCATCACCTGCATCCTATCAATATGAGACATCATCATATAATTATAAAATTTCAAATATGTTTTACATGTGAAAACATAATTTCCCAAACATGAGTTTTCTTCTCATAGTTGTTTGGCTCATGCAAACATAGATATTAGTATTCCTTACAGTCTTACATCCTTTCCATATCCAAGAACGTTTTCCCTGTAATTTCCTCAAATTTTCAT
>SNQJ01S0008369.1:128640-145693 GCA_010110895.2 Picea sitchensis | reverse complement strand
GATAGTTTAGTTAGTTTTATTTATTTTAGATAGATTAGTTAGTTTAGATTAGTTTTCTCTTTGGTTTTCTTAGAACCTTAGAGCGGCCAACGGAGCCGTTAAACTCGTCAGGGTGGTTCATTCCAAACGACTTGGGTTATTTAGACAACCTCGGACCGGTTCCACTCTCTCAATTGACGGCCGGACAATTTCGCCCGTCAACAGGTACCCACTTCCATGTTCAGACCAATGATGTCAGAGAGTCCAACCTACCAACGCCTTTATTGTAATGTGTCCATGTTTTGGATATTGACCAAGCATAGAGAAATTGTTGCCGAAGGTCGACTCCTTTAGTGGTTCAACTTCAGAAAGAGACAATTTTAAAGTTGTAAATGTCATGGAAATGAAGCCTTTTTAGCGAATGGTTAAAGGACATTTGAGACAAATGAAGATAATATAATTGGAAATGTGAAAGTTTCCCTTGGTGAAACATGACAACTAGTTGAATGGGATAAATGTCAGAATAGGTGGCAACTAAAGAATATTTGAGAATTAATGACAAACAAAAAAATCTCTATTTTTTTGAAAAATAGGACAACACATTGATTTGAGGTTTCGACAGTTCCAAATAACTCTCAACATTAAAGCTATTTTAGTAAAACAGTTACAGATTAGAAGGAAGAGCCATTCAACATTCAAAGGTATAAAAATAAGCAACTGAAGACTCCAAAAGTGGGGCAAGTTAGGAATTAGAAGGCAACAAGGACCATGTCCTTCATAATGAAGCCTGCAAGGCTATTGTAATTTGCTAAAAAATTGAAGATTCTTCCATGGATTCTCAGCTCATTCCTAGCAGAGCCTTGTTCCAGATCTTTTTTTTCCTATGTTTAACTTTCTCATTTTAGTCATACCTTTTTCTTTCTAAGTCATTAATGTAATCTTGCAGCTTTAGACCAAGTTCTTTATATATTTAAAGATTGATAGAGGCCAATTTGTGGTACAAATGTGTTTTGTCATTGCTGGTTTTGTATAAAGTATTTATTCATTACACAAAGTATAGTGAAATAATTTCATTTATTTGACTCTTTCCAGTACCTTTCAAATATATATTTAAATCTACTCTTAAGATTGCTTGTATAAGTATTATGTTTCTGGATTCATTTGTTCACTGCCTAGTCTTTGCACTTATTTCTTGTTGGATTCATTTGTTCAATGCCTAGAAAATTCATTCACATATCATGAATACCTGAATATTTCCATAAACTCCTAGGGTATCTGTGATTTTTCCTCATTTTAGGCTAACAAAGACTTCCTTATTCACTGTTAGGCCAAATATTTATTTTGTCTTATCCTTTTCTTCCATCTTTTGTTATGAGCCTTGTGCCCTATTAGATGAGACCCCATGCCCAATGGATTAGGCATATCATCTATGAAATTACATCCTTTTTATTCCAGTATGTTGTCATCATTATCCTCAACCCTGCCTACATAGTTTATCCTATTCTTTACTATCAAAATTTGGCTTCTTGAGCTTAATGATCGAGAGTTGCTGCCTGGTGATAGTTGGAAGTCATCTATTTAAATCATATGAGGGAGCCCCCTCTAGTCCAAGAGAAAGCTTGTGGCTTGAAGTAGGTTTCAAGATGTCTTGACATTGTTCCTAAGAAACCATGAGTAATCTCAAGTTACAACAGAGCCTCTCCTCATTAATTGACTTCTTGGGATACAAAAAAAAGGAGGTAATATACTTTTAAATGAATTAAGGCACTAAAGCTCTCTTAGGTGATGGTTAAATATTTGGGTAAGCATGATAATTCCCCATCCCCTCACCAGTTTCCACTCGTGGTATCATGGTTTGTATTAGTGCTCCACACCTCAGTCAACTGTTTGGTGTTTCTTTATTAAATAAAACATATTTACACTGTATGTAAAGTTTCAGATATCCATACTGGAGCTCACAACAATATTAAATCATAGCAATGTATCCTTCTTGTCGAGTATGCATTGATGCACGTGCTGGAATTCTCCTTTTGGTTCCACCTGAATCAGAATCCAATCAATGAAGTGAATTGAATCATGAATATATTTCTTAAGCAAAGATACACGAAATACAATGTGTGCCTTGACAGTAGGAGGCAAGCCTAGCCTATATGCCATCGGTCCCACTCTTTCTAAGACTTCGAATGGTCCATAGTATTGATGTTACAACTTATCACATGTTTCCATTCTCAAGGAACTTTTTTTAGGCTTAACTCTGATGTTGACATGGTCTCCTACTTTGAATTCCGTATGAGTTTTCTTTCTGTCAACGTAGCTCATTTTTCTATCCCGAGACACGTTCAAATTCTGCTTAATCTTGATTATTTCCTACTCCATTTCCTTCAACATATTTGGACAAAGTGTAATCCTATCCACCAGATTAGTCCATTTGATTGGAATATTACATTTTCTGCCACACAAAGCCTTAGAGGGGCTAATTTTCAATGAATCCTGATAGCCATTGTTGTAGGAAAACTCCACTAGAAGCGAATAGTCTTCCCACTGGGTTGGTGCATAACATACATTATTAACATATCTTTCAGGACTCTGTTCACCCTTTCTGTTTGTCAATCTATTTGAGGGTGATAGGCAATGTTGAAAGCTAATTGTGTCCCAAATCCTTCATGTAAACTTTTCCAGAAAGTTGATGTGAACTTAGCATTTCGATCTGAAATAATTGTCTTGGACATGCCATGCAATCTGAAACTTTCCTTCATGAAAACATTTTCAACATCTAATTCTTTGTAAGTGGATTTAATTGGGACAAAGTGAGTTTCCTAACTTAGCTTATCCACCACCACCATGATTGCATCACGCTGCTTAGTTGTCCTTGGTAATACCATGATGAAGTACATGGATATGACCTCCCACTTCCATTATGGGATTTGTACTGGCTGCAACAATCCTGCTGGATGCCTATGCTCAACTTTGACTTCTTGACACTTTAAACACTTAGTGATATACCATGCAATATCTTTCTTCATTTTGGGCCAATAGTAAAATTTCTTCACAGTTGTTATCATTTTATGATAACTCGGCTGACCTACATAAGGCTTCTTATGGAAGTCATCTGTTATGAGCTTCCTCAGCTCAGCTGGATTGGGTATGTACAATTTGTTCTTGTACATTAGCAATCCATCTTCAATGAGCTGATAATATTCACACTTCAGACCTATTGGCTCTTTCTCTAGGCTTACCCTTATTAGCTCAAAATATTCATCATTATGTAGGGAAAATTTGATTCTTTGTTTTATATCAGATTCACATACACTAATTGCTGCTAAGTGTATTATGTGCATACTCCAATTGAGTGCATCTGCCACTCAATTATCTTTCCCTTTAATACGTCTGATTTCAAAATCAAGGCTAAGTGTATTATGTATGTTTGGAGGAGTGGGAAACATGTGATTTAAGAAATTTCCAAGGCTTTCTACCTAGTGAGAGCCTTATATATGACACTGTTGTTGGTTGGATTGATCAACATGAATTACAAAAGGATGAATTATCTGAACACCTTCAAGTGCTTCTCTTGGAACTCATATATTTTGGTCTCTTTTAGCTACATGCTTATGCCAAGCTACTTCTCAACATCTATTAAATACATGTGTAGAAAGCCAGTTTGTGTAGGGAGAAAGAAGTGATCTAAGCAGGTACCCACTTCCATGTTCAGACCAGTGATGTCAGAGAGTCCAACCTACCAACGCCTTTATTTTAATGTTTCCATGTTTTGGATATTGACCAATCACAAAGAAATTGTTGCCAAAGGTAGGCTCCTATAATGGTTCAACTTTAGAAAGAGAGAGTTTGAAAGTTGTAAATGTCATGGCTATGAAGCTGTTTGAGCGAATGGTTAAAGGACATTTGAGACAAATGAAGATAATATAATTGGAAATGTGAAAGTTTCCCTTGGTGAAACATGACAACTAATTGAATGGGATAAATGTCAGAACATGTGGCAACTAAGGAATATTTGAGAATTAATAACAAACAACAAAATCCCTATTTTTTAGAAAAATGGGACAACACATTGATTTGAGGTTTCGAGAGTTCCAAATAACTCTCAACATTAAAACTATTTTAGAAAAGCAGTTAGAGATTAGAAGGAAGAGCCATTCAACATTCAAAGGTATAAATAGAAGCAACTAAAGACTCTAAAAGTGGGGCAAGTTAGGAATTAGAAGGCAACACGGACAATGTCCTTCATAATGACCGTGTCCTTTAGCCTGTAAGGCTATTCTAATTTGCTCAGAAACTGAAGATTAATCCATGAATTCTCAACTCATTCCTAGCTTAGCCTTGTTCCAGATCTTTTTTTCCTATGTTTAACTTTCTCATTTTAGTCATACCTTTTTCTTTCTAAGTCATTAATGTAATCTTGCAGCGTCAGACCAAGTTCTTTATATATTTAAAAATTGATAGAGGCCAATTTGTGGTACGAATGTCTTCCGTCATTGCTGGTTTGTATAAAGCATTTATGCATTACACAGAGTATAGTGAAAGAATTTCATTTATTTGACTCTTTCCTGTACCTTTCAAATATATATTTAAAACTGCTCTTACGATTGCTTGTATAAGTATTATGTTTCTGGATTCATTTGTTCACTGTCTAGTCTTTGCACTTATTTCTTGCTGGATTCATTTGTTCAAGGCCTAGCAAATTCATTCACATGTCATGAATACCTGAAGATTTTCATAAACTCCTAAGGTAGCTGTGATTTTTCCTCATTTTAGGCTAACAAAGACTTCCTTACTCACCGTTAGGCCAAATATTTATTGCTTTTTATCCTTTTCTTCCACCTTTTATTATGAGCCTTGTGCCCTGTTGGATGAGACCCCATGCCCAATTTATTAGGCCTATGATCTATGAAGTTACATCCTTTTTATTCTAGTGTGTTGTCATCATTATCTTCAACCTTGCCTACATAGTTTATCCTATTCTTTACTATCAAAATCTGGCGTCCTAAGCTTAATGATCAAGAGTTGCTGCCCGGTGATAGTGGGAAATCAATTGTTTAAATCATATGAGGGAGCCTCCTCTGGTCCAAGTGCTAGCTTGTGGCTTGAAATAGGTTTAAATATGTCTTGGCATTGTTCCTAAGCAACCATGAGTAATCTCAAATTACAACAGAGCCTCTCCTCATTAACTGACTTCTTGGGATACAAAAAAAGGAGGTGATATACTTTTAAATGAATTAAGGCACTAATTCTCTCTTAGGTGAAGGTTAACTATTTGGGTAAGCAAGGTAATTCCCCATCCCGTCACCAGTTTCCACTCATGGTATCATGGTTTGTATTAGTGCTCCACATCTCCGTCAACTGTTTGGCCTTTCTTTATTAAATAAAACATATTTACAGTGCATGTAAAGTTTCAGATATCCATACCGTAGCTCACAAAAATATTAAGTCATAGTCATAATTACAAAACTGGGGAAGACTAGGTGTTACATTCCCCTCCCCCTTAATACGAACACTGCCATTAATGTTTTATCAATCACAAAACAATTTTATGCAATAAACAAATATTGGTATGCCTCTCTACTCTTATTCCCATGTGGCCTCATATTGATCCGGATTTAGGAGCGGAACGAATTGATTAACAAACAGAATACAATAAACATAGAGATTAGGTGAGAGGCCACCAATATCCACCTGGAATATGTGTAGGGATTCAGATAGCCCCAAAAGTGTGGAACCCACAATTACAAAGAAGTACAAAAGAACGTGCTAAACTAAAAATGGACAAGAGTAGCCAGTTGGAATAGGTGGGTGGCCACCAATAGCCAAATGGATCACATCTACTCCAAAGTGCTTCCATTTCACCTTGACCTGTGTGATGGCTTGGTTCCAAAGCAACACTTCCTTCCTGTCGAATATGCATTGAGGCATGGGCTGGAATTCTCCTTCTGGTTCCACTTGAATCACAATCCAATCAATGAAGTGAATTGAATCATGAATATATTTCTTAAGCAAAGATACATGGAATACAATGTGTGCCTTGACAGTAGGAGGAAAGCCAAACCTATATGCCACCGGTCCCACTCTTTCTAAGACTTTGAATGGTCCATAGTAGCGAGGTTACAACTTAGCACATGTTTCCATTCTAAAGGAACTTTTCTTAGGCTTAACTATGATGTAGACATGGTCTCCTACTTTGAATCCCTTATGAGTTTGCTTTCTGTCAGTGTAGCTCTTTTTTCTATCTTGAGACACATTCAAATTCTGCTTAATCTTGATTATTTCTTGCTCCATTTCCTCCAACATATTTGGAACAAGTGTAATCTTATCCACCAGATTACTCCATTTGATTGGAATATTACATTTTCTGCCACACAAAGCCTTAGAGGGTCTCATTTTCAATGACTCCTGATAGCCATTGTTGTAGGAAAACTCCACCAGAAGCAAATAGTCTTCCCACTGGGCTGGTGCATAACATACATTCTTAACATATCTTTTAGGACTATGTTCGCCCTTTTTGTTTGTCCATCTATATGAGGTTGATAGGCAACACTGAAAGCTATTTGTGTCCCAAATCCTTCATGTAAATGTAAACTTTTCCAGAAAGTTTATGTGAACTTAACATTTTGATCTGAAATAATTGTCTTGGGCATGCCATGCAATCTGAAAATTTCCTTCATGAAAACATTTGCAACATATAATTATTTATAAGTGGATTTAATTTGGACAAAGTGAGTTTCCTTACTCAACTTATCCACCACCACCATGATTGCATCACGTTGCTTAGTTGTCCTTTGTAATACCATGATGAAGTACATGGATATGATCTCCGACTTCCATCCTGGTATTTGTACTGGTTGCAACAATCCTACTGGATGCCTATGTTCAACTTTGACATCTTGACACTCTAAGCACTTAGTGATATACTCTGCAATATCTTTCTTCATTTTGGGCCAATAGTAAAATTTCTTCACCATTGTTATCATTTTATGATAACTCGGCTAACCTACATAAGGCCTCTTATGGAACTCATCCATTATGAACCTCCTCAACTCAATTGAATTGGGTATGTACAATTTGTTCTTTTACATTAGCAATCCATATTCAATGAGCTGATAACCTTCACACTTTAGACCTATTGGATCTTGCTCTAGGCTTACCCTTATTAGCTTGAAATATTCATCATTCTGTAGGGAAAATTTGATTCTTTGTTTTATATCAGATTCACATACACTAACTACTGCTAAGTGTATTATGTGCATACTCCAGTTGAGTGCATCTGCCACTTGATTCTCTTTCCCTTTAATACATCTCTTTCCCTTTAATACGTCTGATTTCAAAATCAAACTCTCTAATGAGAGCCATCCACTTGGCTTGTCTAGCATTTAAATGAGGACGATCGAACAAATACTTCAACATACTATGATCTATCATATGGGGGAGCCCCCTCTAGTTCAATGCCTAGCAAATTCATTCACATGTCATGAATACCTGAAGATTTTCATAAACTCCTAGGGTATCTGTGATTTTTCCTCATTTTAGGCTAACAAAGACGTTTTTACTCACTGTTAGGCCAAATATTTATTGCGTTTTATCCTTTTCTTCCACCTTTTATTATGAGCCTTGTGCCCAGTTGGATGAGACCCCATGCCCAATTTATTAGGCCTATGATCTATGAAGTTACATCCTTTTTATTCCAGTGTGTTTTCATCATTATCTTCAACCTTGCCTACATAGTTTATCCTATTCTTTACAATCAAAATCTGGCTTCTTGAGCTTAATGATTGAGAGTTGCTGCCTAGTGATAGTGGGAAGTCAAATGTTTAAATCATATGAGGTAGTCCCATCTGGTCCAAGTGCCAGCTTGTGGCTTGAAATAGGTTTCAAGATGTCTTGGCATTATTCCTAAGCAGCCATGAGTAATCTCAAGTTACAACAGAGCCTCTCCTCATTAACTGACTTGTAGGGATACAAAAATAGGAGG
Source organism: Picea sitchensis (assembly GCA_010110895.2). Classification (NCBI taxonomy): domain Eukaryota; kingdom Viridiplantae; phylum Streptophyta; class Pinopsida; order Pinales; family Pinaceae; genus Picea; species Picea sitchensis. The sequence continues at coordinate 137,736 of SNQJ01S0008369.1, read as the reverse complement.
TGATATACTTTTAAATGAATTAAGGCACTAAGTCTCTCTTAGGTGAAGGTTAACTATTTGGGTAAGCAAGGTAATTTCCCATCTCCTCACCAGTTTCTACTCATGGTATCATGGTTTGTATTAGTGCTCCACACCTCAATCAGCTGTTTGGCCTTTCTTTATTAAATAAAACATATTTACAATGCATGTAAAGTTTCAGATATCCATACCGTAGCTCACAAAAATATTAAGTCATAGTCATAATTACAAAAATGGGGGAAAACTAGGTGTTACATTCCCCTCCCCCTTAATACAAACACTGCCATTAATGTTTTACCAATCACAAAACAATTTTATGCAATAAACAAAAATGGGTATGCCTCTCTCATGGCATCCTCTTGTTCCCATGTGGCCTCATCTTGATCTGGATTTAGGAGCGGAACAAACTGATTAACATACTGAAATCAATAAACATAGAGATATGAAGAATAACACAAATTTCCAGTGAACAATATCTTCTATTGAATAATGAAATAGGCTGAAACTATAAAACTGCAGAACTGAAACAGTTGCTCGAATGGTGGTAGCTATCTCTGAGAAGAGATGTGGCTTCTATGCGCATCCGTTTGAGTAGAATCAATTACAATGAGGCTCTAGAGGAATTTTTAATATTACTCATGAATTCCCAAACCCTAGACATCCAAAAACCTAACCCTAGGATGTGAAATGTCAAAATTCATGTGCCCCCCTATGGGTAAGTCAATACCTCAACTTCCTAGGGTCGTAACTTTTGCATACGACTTCTGTTTTGGGTGCTTGATAGGACATTGGAAAGGTCTTTCAAAGAACTACACATTTCACTGTCAAAATCTTACTCTGTCTACAATTTGACTGTGGTGAGCCAAAAAAACACTGTTTAGGTCTCCAAAACAACCTTGGAAGTATAAGAAGATGTGTTGACATGAAACCATACAAAATAATCCAATTGGATTAGGTGAGAGGCCACCAATATCCACCTGGAATATGTGTAGGGATTCAGATAGCCCCAGAAGTGTGGAACCCACAATTACAAAGAAGTACAAAAGAACGTGTTGAAATAAAAATGGACAAGAGGAGCTAGTTGGAATAGGTGGGTGGCCACCAATATCCAAATGGATCACATCTACTCCAAAGTGCTTCCATTTTACCTTGACATGTGTGATGGCTCGGTTCCAAAGCAATGTCTCCTTCCTGTCGAGTATGCATTGAGGCACGAGCTGGAATTCTCCTTCTGGTTCCACCTGAATCACAATCCAATCAATGAAGTGAATTGAATCATGGATATATTTCTTAAGAAAATATACATGGAATACAATATGTGCCTTGACAGTAGGAGGTAAGCCAAGCCTATATGCCGCCAGTCCCACTCTTTCTAAGACTTTGAATGGTCCATAGTAGTGAGGTTACAACTTAGCACATGTTTCCATTCTTAAGGAAATTTTCTTAGGCTTAACTCTGATGTAGACATTGTCTCCTACTTTGAATTCCTTATGAGTTTTCTTTCTGTCAGTGTAGCTCTTTTTTCTATCTCGAGACATGTTCAAATTATGCTTAATATTTATTATTTCTTGCTCCATTTCCTTCAACATATTTGGAACAAGTGTAATCCTATCCATCAAATTACTCCATTTGATTGGAATATTACATTTTCTTCCACACAAAGCCTTAGAGGGTCTCATTTCAATGACTCCTGATAGCCATTGTCTTAGGAAAACTCCACCAGAAGAAAATAGTCTTCCCACTGGGCTGGTGCATAACATACATTCTCAACATATCTTTCAAGACTCTGTTCACCCTTTTTGTTTGTCCATATTTTTGAGGGTGATAGGCAACATTGAAAGCTAATTGTGTCCCAAATCCTTCATGTAAACTTTTCCATAAAGTTGATGTGAACTTAACATTTTGATTTGAAATAATTTTCTTGGGCATGCCATGCAATCTGAAAATTTCCTTCATGAAAACATTTGCAAAATATAGTTCTTTGTAAGTGGATTTAATTGGGACAAAGTGAGTTTCCTTACTCAGCTTATCCACCACCACCATGATTGCATCACGTTGCTTAGTTGTCCTTGGTAATACCATGATGAAGTACATGAATATGACCTCCGACTTCCATTTTGGTATTTGTACTGGCTACAACAATCCTGCTGGATGCCTATGTTCAACTTTGACATCTTGACACTCTAAGCACTTAGTGATATAATTTGCAATATCTTTCTTCATTTTGGGCCAATAGTAAAATTTCTTCACCATTGTTATCATTTTATGATAACTTGACTAACCTACATAAGGCCTCTTATGGAACTCATCCATTATGAACCTCCTCAACTCGACTAAATTGGGTATGTATAATTTTTTCTTTTACATTAGAAATCCATCTTCAAGGACCTGATAACCTTCACACTTTAGACCTATTGGATCTTGCTCTAGGCTTACCCTTATTAGCTTGAAATATTCATCATTCTATAGGGAAAATTTGATTCTCTGTTTTATATCATATTCACATACACTAACTTCTGCTAAGTGTATTATGTGCATACTCCAGTTAAGTGCATCTGCCACTTGATTCTCTTTCCCTTTAATGCGTCTAATTTCAAAATCAAACTCTCTAATGAGAGCCATCCACTTGGCTTGTATATCATTTAAATGAGGTTGATCGAACAAATACTTCAACATACTATGATCTATCATTAAGACAAATATTCTCCCAAGCAAGTAATGTCTCCACATCCTCAAATTCTATACAATAGCTGCAAGTTCCAAATCATGAGTAACATAATGTTGATAATTTTCATTTAGTTTCCTATACTCATAACCGATCACCTTCCATTCTTGCATGATAACTCCACCGAGTCCTTCTTTGAAAGCATATGTACAGAGCAAGAAACCTTTGTTAGGATCTGCAATCTTCAATATAGAGGCATTAGTTAAAAGATGCTTCACAGTCTGCTGACCACACAAATTTCACTCGCTTTATTTGCAATGAGGTGATTAGGTGTCCGATCTTTGAAAATCCTTGGATAAACCTTCTGTAATATCCATCCAATCCCATAAATGATCTCACCTCGAATACATTTCTAGGGCCTGGCCAAACCATGATTGCCTTGATCTTTTCTGGGTCTAATGCCACTCCATGCTCTAAGATTACATGACCCAAGTATTGGATCCGTTGTTGGAAGAAGTCACACTTGTTGTACTTAACATACAACTAGTTTTTTCTCAACACTTGTAGTACCAATATGAGATGCTCCTCCTTGGTCTTATATTAAATAAGAATGTCATCAATAAAAAATAGGACAAACTTGTCCAAATACTTGATGAGGACATCGTTCATTAAACACATAAATGTGGTTGGTGCATTGGTAAGCCCATATGGCACCACCACAAACTCATAGTTCCCATGCCTTGTTCTAATTGCAGTCTTATGGATATCCTCATTCTTGATTCCGACTTGATGATATCTGAACCTCAAATCTATTTGGAAAATACAATGGCTCCTCTTAGTTGATCAAAGAGATCATCGATCCTCGCCAATGTATACTTATTTTTGAGGGTCAACTTATTTAGTTTACTATAATCGATACACAATCTAAGGGTACCATCCCTCTTCTTGACAAATAGTGTTGGTGCTCCCCATGGGGATACACTCGGTCTGATATACCCCTTATCTAACTTTTCCTTCAATTGTATTTTCATCTCCACCAATTCAGGTGTGCTCATCCTGTAAGGTACCGTAGATGTAGGCACTGATCCTGGCATAAGATCTATGGAAAATTCAATATCCATTTTAGGAGGTAGTCCTGGGATTTATTCCGGAAACACGTCCCTAAACTCATACAACACTAGGTGATCTTCAAATTTCACCTTGCTATTTTCTGTTCAATTTAGCACCTATATAAAATATAATGGACACCCCTTTCTGCTATATTTCTCGATCTATAATGCTGATATTTATTTCACCGATATAGGTTTTTGGATGCCTTGTAATACTCTCTTGTTTCCCTCATCATCTTCACATTCCATGATTTTATTGAAATAGTCCAATTTCACTTTATGGGCTACCAACCAATCCATGCTAATTATCATATCATATGACCCCAGGTGTAGGATATTCAAAGCTGCTTGTGTATGCAATCCATTCATTTCAAATGGACATGATTCAATTACTTCATTCACCTTTCTCTTGGTTCTTGTGGCTAAATAACCATGACTTTGCATGCTTTCTTTTTTGTAAAACACACGCCTCAACAATTTGTGGTGCAATATAACTTAAGTTAGAACCAAATCCTCAACAATTCATGGTGAAATATAACTTAAGTTAGAACCAAGATCAATTAAAATTTAAATAGGTCATTTAGAAATTAAACCTCCAACTCCATTATTGAAGCTTGGTGGTCCAAGCAACTATTCCAAAATTAAGTGCAGGTAAATCCTCCTATGATCATTTTGCCTATGTGGGAAATCCCTTAGCAGGTGTGCTTCTCCAAACCCCAAGGCTTTAATGGCCCTTTCTTATGCTCTTCTACCTTTTCCTTTGTGGGTTCTACTGGTTTATTACCACTTTGAGATGGATAATTTTGTTGGTGCACACTTTTAGTGGGGTGACTAGACTGAGCACTTTTTCTTGAACTCTTATATTAGGATAACTTAAATCCATTCTTCTTAAATTCATTCTTATCCTTCCTTTTCCAATTCTTATGAGGCTCATGCCTATGCTTTGATTGCTCATAGCAGTACTTGGTCTTTCATATGGTTTCATCAAGGGTGTTAGGCTCATCAAACTCAATTTGGTTCTGAAAGGATTGTGGCAGTCCACTGAGAAAGCATTGGATTCTTACTTTTTCATCCTTAATGTAAGGGACATATCTCAAGATTTCTACGAATATCTTTACATATCCATCCATGGTGAGCTTCCCTAGCTTGTGATCATGGAATTCCTTAACCTTACTATCATAATATTTTTCTGACAGGTATGCCTTCCTAAAGTACTTCTCAAATGAATTCTAGGTTAGCTTACTCTAATTGATATGTTTTACATTATTGAGGTCGTCCCACCAAATGGAAGCCCCTCCGATTAAATTAAAGGTGGCCACTCTTGCTTTCATATTTCCTGAGTAATTGTGTACTCAGAAGTACTTCTTCATTCATAGTAGCCATGCCTCTGCTTCTTCACCCTTCTTGATTTCTCCATTAAATGTAGGTCATTTTGCCTTTCTAAATTCCTCATTTAAAGAACTTCTTGCATGTTTCTTCTTCTTCTTCTTATGTGTACTTGAACTAGTCTCACTATTGGACAATTCTCAAAAAGTATTGGTTTTCTTACTGGAGGACTTTGTAGAAGAGTCTTCACTAGGTGTGTCTCTCTTGGCACCCCTGTCTCAGTTAGTATGTGATTTTCTAGTGCATAAGTGTTCAACAGGCTCATATTGTCCTTTACAAATAGATATTCGTTGTTGATTTCTATCCCATTAAGGCCTAGTATTTGAACTCTGATCTAATACCACTTTGTAACACACCAAACCCCCTATACCTCCTTAGGATGGTGGGGCATACCAAATTTCTCTTCTTAACTACTAATCTAACTCCAATTCGAATCTTACAAATTGATTCTACTCCTCAAGAGATTTCCAACAACTATAACCATGCTCAAATCTGAGCTCTGTTAGAAATATATGGCCTTCTAGAGGTTCTAAGGCACTTTGCACAAGTGACATCATCCTTTCACATGGACCTTCCACATCCTGCTGGCGTGGATTTGCTATTCAATCTTTAAATAGAAGATTTTTTGCTTCTAAATCCCATGAGACTATCATGATCTCCCTTTTCTGAAAATCCCAATTAGGATGACAACTTTGTTCGCTCGTTTCTCTTCCCAAAAGTCACGGCATGTGACATGATCGGGTTCACTCTATCGAAGAATCTCAGTTAGACAGGACAACACAACAAGAAACGGTTTCATCCCATAGCCCACAATATGCAAGATTTCCAGAAAAACACTATCATACATTTCCATTTGGGCAACAAATAGACTCATGCATAAGTCCTTCCGGAACTCGCAGCGTAGTTAGATTTCCTCCATAGGATTCCATGCATTGAAAAACCAATCTAAACTATTTAACAGTTCTCCCTGCAACCTGAAAGAAAATCTATCATGTTCGTCTCTTTGGCTTCGCTTCTTTGGAAAGAATTCTCATCTGCTAACCTCCAACGAATGATCAATATCAAGTTCTTGATGCTTGATGGACGGTCAAGATAAAGTCTTGGTATCGAGTTGAATGTATCTCAACCCTTTCTTTCGAGACGTTGCAGGTACCACTTGTTCCCAACTGCCACATGTCAATCTTTTAATCGCCTTCTCCTAACATGGCATGCAAATGTGGCATGTTGACTAAACAAGCAGAAGTGGAATCCCCTTCTACACTTGGCCCTCACGAGGCAACATAATCACCCATCAAATTAGATAATGGACATATGTTCCAATCGACAACTCAGATCTATGTGGGTCCTCAAAATACTCGATGGTTTAATTGGGGTTTACTAGACCTTGATAGATATAATGGTAAATATCAACCACGATCAACGACTCTCATTCTTTTGAGCTCATGCCTACGACTTAACCTTGTGCCATGCCTCCAAATATTTATAGTGCCCGATTTTTTGATGGATGATTGATATTTACTCTCTACTTTTGATGAAGCATCAAGGTTAACTCTCGACACTTAGGAAAAAATGCTCGATTTCACCTTGTAACTTATGGTTTCACTGCAATGATCCACCATTTAGATCCATCCTCATGGCTTGCCACTCTAGAATCACCGGCGGCAAAGTCCACTAGATCCTCACTACGTAACTAGTGACATGGATCCCACATCACTGCCACATAGAAATTTCGTTAGCGTGACCTCACCAATTTCAGGGTCCTCTACTTAACTTCGTGCTCGATAATTTTTAAATAAAAGTAACTACAGGGTTCTAGTGGGATCTCCCAACCCATAATTCTAATATTTGCGCGCTAATACAATTTCAATTAAGGAGACAAAGGGGAAAATCTATTGCTTGCATCCCCAACATTGAATCCCAAAGGATGAATAGGGTGAGCCTCTAATAGATCTTGGTCATATCCAAGACTTAAAAGATAGAAATTCATGGGAAAACAACAATCCCCCCCAAGTGAATAAACTCTTCACTCAGTTCTTCTTTCTAAGAGATTTGACCTCGAGACTGAGGTCATCCACCCACATTTTGAATAGAATATAAACCAACATGCAGAGTTTCCCAACCTGTAGGAAACTACAATATCATACCCTTCATTCAAGTTTACAGAAATGGGTTCTCAGCCATAGGCATTTACAACACATCTACTTCATGAAAATTGATCAAAGAATAATTTACTGAACATCCTAGGAGTAAAATACATAGACTCCTTCTATCCATTTTTCAACCTCATGAGGAAAATAACCAACAAGGAATAATCATTGCATGCCAAGAACTCACGTTATACATCCATTCCCTCTCTCTTAATCTCTACTCACAATTCATACAGTTCTATAATGACACAAGCACATAAATATGCTAAATGGGATAAACATCAAACACATTAAACATACATGTATACTTATTTGTTCAAAAGTTGTTGGTTGGGAAAACCGACTGAGGTGAGCACTTTTCCACCCACTTGTAGGCTTTGCTACACGTAAAATTTCTACAACAAGCCATCCCCATGCTAGACCATGATACCACTAGGAAAGCTCAAGTTTCTCTCAGAAAATATTAGGTTAGATGTGAAGGCCATTCTCCTTCACTTACAAACATCAACAAGAGTCTCTCTACCCACTGATACTAGGGCCACCATCAACCTCTTAGATGCTTTCCCAACTGGATATAATTTCACAAGGGAGTACCTTCACAGCCTTTGTAATCTCTCAAAACCCTCTCCTCTCAGTGCCAATTCCTATCCCAACAAACATCAAATTTACAACTCTCTATGCTCAAGTCGGGTCTGGGTTTCTCTCAGATCAATTTCAACCGCAAAATCACTTGCATGATATCTCTTTTCCTCTAATTTCTTTTCTTCCTCTAGATTGTACACAGTTCATGCGTTGCTCCCCTATTTTTTGGTAAATCCCCCCCTGATTCTTTCTCTTACTTATTCCTGAAGCCTCTGAGGATTATCCCCCAAAACGAGGTGATACTTTATTGTACTTCTAGATGAAAGTCTTCAGCTGATCCAACCATTCCCCCCCGTGTCTTCATGAAGGCAGGTATTACTGCTCAACCGTTGGGCATCTCCTCATTACCTAAAAAAAGGGAGCTAATATACTTTAAAATGAAGTAAGGCACTAAGGCTCTCTTAGGTGAAGGTTAACTATTTGGGTAAGCAAGGTAATTTTCCATTCCCTCACCAGTTTCCACTCATGGTATCATGGTCTGTATTAGTGCTCCACACCTCAGTCAATTATTTGGCCTTTCTTTATTAAATAAAAATATTTACATTACATGTAAAGTTTCAAATATCCATGCCTTAGCTCACAAAAATATTAATTGTCACACACTCGACCCCCTAAGTAGCCTTTTAAAGAATGGGGTATAAAATTTTCACCTTCCTACAACTTCTCTGAGTTTGTCGAATAAAGGCACCATTGCCTTTTTCTCTCCGAGAGCTTTCCAACAACTATAAACTCGTCCAAACCCGAGTTCTGAGTCGAAATTTATGGCTCCTTTATCTTCTTGGGGAATCGTTAGTCAAAGGCCACGTGGCACCCACATGTCTCCACCTCATTCATACCATCCTACATGGCACTAACACGACCTTGGTTGTCATCCTCTAGCGATGACATGGCCACTAAAGGGGCAGTTGTAGGGGATATCTCCTGAGCCTTTGTAGATGACAGGCCTTCGGCCCCTTCGATATTCTTGTACTGCCTACAAACTTTCCCGGAGTTCTGAAGTGTATAGGTCTACAAACTTCCCCAGAGTTCTGAAGTCTGAAGGACTCTTTCTAGTCCAAAATCTATGGTGGAATTTCTATCCACCCTTGGATCTGATGGCTACAATTCATCCATGCTTAACACATAGCTT
>SNQJ01S0008369.1:41681-84336 GCA_010110895.2 Picea sitchensis | reverse complement strand
CATCTGGTACTTGAACATTTAAGTGGGGTAAAAGGAGGTTGCCCCCTCGAAGAGGCTTATTATCTGAAATTATCTCTTTTTCAAGGCGTTGAGTACTTTTTCTGAGGTTTTTCTATGCTATATTGATATTTGGTTCTTAACAACTTCCATGTTCAGATTAGTGATGTCAGAGATTCCAATCTACCAACACCTTTATTTTAATGTTTCCATGTTTTGGATATTGACCAAGCACAAAGAAATTGTTGGCAAAGGTTGGCTCCTATAGTGGTTCAACTTCAGAAAGAGAGAATTTGAAAGTTGTAAATGTCATGGCTATGAAGCTGTTTGAGCGAATGGTTAAAGGACATTTGAGACAAATAAAGATAATATAATTGGAAATGTGAAAGTTTCCCTTGGTGAAACATGACAACTAGTTGAATGGGATAAATGTCAGAACATGTGGCAACTAAGGAATATTTGAGAATTAATAACAAACAACAAAATCCCTATTTTTTAGAAAAATGGGAAAACACATTGATTTGAGGTTTTGATAGTTCCAAATAACTCTCAATATTAAAACTATTTTAGGAAATCAGTTACAGATTAGAAGGAAGATCCATTCAACATTCAAAGGTATAAAAAGAAGCAACTGAAGACTCCAAAAGTAGGGCAAGTTAGGAATTAGAAGGCAGCAAGGACTGTGTCCTTCATAATGAAGCCTGTAAGGCTATTGTAATTTTCTCAGAAACTAAAGATTAATCCATGGATTCTAAGCTCATTCCTAGCAGAGCCTTGTTCCAGATTTGTTTTGCCTATGTTTAACTTTCTCATTTTAGTCACACCTTTTTCTTTCTAAGTCATTAATGTTATCTTGCAGGTTCAGACCAGGTTCTTTATATATTTAAAGATTGATAGAGGCCAATTTGTGGTACAAATGTCTCCTGTCATTGCTGGTTTTGTATAAAGTATTTATGCATTACACATAGTATAGCGAAATAATTTCATTTATTTGACTCTTTCTTGTACCTTTGAAATATATATTTAAAACTTCTCTTAAGATTGCTTGTATAAGTATTATGTTTCTGGATTCATTTGTTCACTGCCTAGTCTTTGCACTTATTTCTTGCTAGATTCATTTGTTCAATGCCTAGAAAATTCATTCACATGTCATGAATACTTGAAGATTTTCATAAACTCCTAGGGCATCTGAGATTTTTCCTCATTTAAGTTTAACAAAGACTTCCTTACTCACTATTAGGCCAAATATTTATTGCGTTTTATACTTCTGACTTCTTGGGATACAAAAAAAAGGAGGTGATATACTTTTAAATGAATTAAGGCACTAAGGATCTCTTAGGTGAAGGTTAACTATTTGGGTAAGCAAGGTAATTCCCCATCCCCTCACCGGTTTCCACTCATGGTATCATGGTTCGTATTAGTACTCCACACCTTAGTCAGTTGTTTGGCCTTTCTTTATTAAATAAAACATATTTACACTGCATGTAAAGTTTCAGATATCTATATCGTAGCTCACAACAATATTAAGTCATAGTAATAATTACAAAACTGGGGGAAAACAAGGTGTTACATTCCCCCCCCCGCTAATACAAAATCTGTGATTAATGTTTTACCAATTACAAAACAATTTTATGCAATAAACAAAAATGGGTATGCCTCTCTCATGGAATCCTCTTATTCCCATGTGGCCTCATATTGATCCAGATTTAGTAGTGAAATGAACTGATTAATAGACTGAATACAATAAACATGGAGATATGAAGAATAACACAAATATCTAGTGAACAATATCTTCTATTGAATAATGAAATAGGTTGAAACTGTAAAACTGCAGAATTGAAACACTTTCTCGAATGGTGGTATCTATCTCTGAGAAGAGATGTGGCTGCTATGTGCATTCGTCTGAGAAGAATCAATTACAATGAGGCTCTATAGGCCTTTTTGATATTACTCATGAATTCTAGAACCCTATACGTCCAAAAACCTAACCCTAGGAGGTGAAATGTCAAAAGTCATGTGGGCCCCTATGGGCAAGTTGGTACCTCAACTTCCTGGGGTCGTAACATTTTCATACGACCTCCATTTTAGGCACGTGATAGCCCGTTGGAAAGGTATTTCAGAGATCTACACATTCCATTGTCAAACTGTGACTTTCTTTGTAGTTTGACTGTGGCGAGCCAAAAAAACACTATTTAGGCCTCCAAAACGGCCCTAGAAGTACAACAAGATGTGATGACATGAAAACATGCAAAATAATCCAGTTGAATTAGGTGAGAGGCCACCAATATCTACTTGTTAGATGTGTAGGGCTTCATACAACCCCATAAGTTTGGAAGCCACAATTACAAAAAGGTACAAAAGAACATGTTGAACTAAAAATGGACAAGAGGAGCTAGTTGGAATAGGTGGGTGGCCACCAATAGCCAACTAGATAAATCCTCTCCCCTTAGGAAGAAATTGTATCCATTGCGTTGAGTTCCCCCATCAAGTGAGGAAACTTCTGCTGGCTTTGGCCTTGGGTGAGCCACTTTCCTTGGTTTAGGATTTGCCCTACCTTGACAATCTGATAAAGCTGGATCCTCTGTTGGTGAGTTCCCTTGACCTATGTGTCCACTATTTTATCAATGGATGCTTGTTCCATGCAGTCAGGGTTGAGCTCTATGGGTGTCAGTTGTTCTGCGATCTCTGAGGTGTCCAATAATGGTGGAAAATATGGTCGAAGGAGGTCCACATTGAACACTGGGTGCAGGCCAAGGAAGGGTGGAGTGTTGAACTCAAAATCATTGCTATCCATGACCTTGGTGATAGTGTAAGTCCCATAACGAAGTGGGTGGAGCTTCCGATGGGGCCCAGTGAGACGCTCATTCTACAAATGTAACCAGAATTTGTCGCCAACCTGAAACTGGTGTGGTACCCTGTGTTGATCATGGTGCTGCTTGTACTTAGCATTGGATTTCTGCAAAATCTCCTAGACCTGTTGGCGGATGTGATGAATCCACTCAATGAATTTGGTGTCTTTGTTGATTGTAGAATGATCATGGGAAGAGTTTGTCTATGTGGTGGCAAGAGGAAGTGCAACATCAATGGGTCCCAAGGGTTGGAATCCCATCCCCACTTGAAATGGGGTATGACCGGTGGAGCTATGGAGAGCCCTGTTGTAACTGTGCTGAACATAGGGGAGACTCTCGTCCCATGTACGTGGATGCTTAGAGTTGTACATGCACATGATGTGCACAATCATCCGATTGACAACCTCTATTTGGCCATCTGTTTGGGGTGGAAAGCAGTGGATTTTGTGAGCTTGGTGTCCAATAGTGACCAGAGACTCGACCAAAATGTGCTAAGGAACCTTCTGTACCAGTCAATGATGATGGTATTTGGTCTCCCAAAGTAGACCCACGCTCGTTTGAAGAAGAGCTTGGCAATATCTGTCACTACGATATTATTCTTGTAGGCTGTGAGGATGGCCATCTTCGAAAACCGATCAATGACCACAAATACACAGTCATTTCCTTTCCTGGTAGACAAAAGGCCATACATGTAATGCATTGAGATGGATTCCCAAGGCTTCTCGGGAGTAGGAAGAGGGGTGTATAAGGCTTGCTTCTTGATGGTTTCATTTGGAAATGGCACAAGCAGTGCAAGATCTGATATACTTGCTGATGTCTTGTCGAATTTTTGGCCAATAAAAATGTTTCTAAAGAATGACCACAGTTTTATCCACGCCAAAATGTCCTACCATCCGACTGTAGTGGGATTCCAAAATCAGCTTTGCACGCTCACTTGTAGGAACACATAGATGGACCAGGTGGTATAATAGTCTATCCTGAATGTGAAAATTGGTGATAGTAGCACCTGTACCCAAGAGCTGAAAGGTGGTGGCGAAGTCCAGATCTCGCTGATAAAGTTGGAGCCGCTCAGATGCTTCATGTCCACAGGAATGGATCATAGTGGTGAGTGAAACCACAGGAATCGACTAAGGTAGTCAGTGATACGATTTGATATACCTGTCTTATACTTGATGTTGAGATGGAACTGCTGCAGGTAGGTGGACCACTTCTGATGGTGGCCATTCTGCAATTTAACATGTGTCTGTATGAACTACAGAGTCTTGTGATCAATGTGTATGATCATCTCCTTTCCCAGAATGTAATGTTTCCATTGACGACAAGCTTGTACAATGGAATACATTTCCTTGTCATAGGTGGGATATTTTTGGATAGTATCTGAGAGAGTCTTACTATGGTATGCCACCAGATGATTGTGCTGAGTGAGAACCATGCCCACAACATAGTAAGATGCATTGGTCTCAATCTCGAATGGTTGCTATAGATCAGGAAAGGAGAGTACTAGAGCTGAGCACAAGTGATGCTTCAGATCATCGAATGCTTGTTGTTGTTCCTTCCTCCACATGAAATTGGCTCTGCCACCACCCTTGGTCACCTGGATGAGGGCCCATGCAATATGGGAGAATCCCAACATGAACCATTGGTAGAAGTTGGCTAGTCCCAAGAAGCTTCAAAGCTCAGTCAGTGTGGTCGGGGCTAGCCAGTCACGAATGAATTAGATCTTAGCTGGATCAAAATGTACCCCATGCTCATCAACAATGTAGCCCAAGTATTGGACCCTTCTTATACCAAAAGAGCATTTTTCCAAGTTGGCATATAGCTTGTGCTGCCGCAGAGTGCTCAAAACCTGTTGAATATGCTACAAGTGCTCCTACCACGTTCTACTGAAGATGAGGTTGTCATCGAAATATACCACCATAAAGGAGTTAGTGAAGGGTCTCAATACAACATCCATCAACCTCATGAAATTGGTTGGTGAATTTATTAATCCAAAGGGAATGGCTAGCCATTCAAAGAGACCTTCTATAGACTTGAAGGTTGTCTTCCATACATCACTTGGTTCGATGGGAACCTAGTGGTAGCCATACTTTAGGTAAATATTGCTGAAGAACTTTTTTCCCTTGAATTGGTCAAGAAGGTCATCAATTCTGGGAATGGGGTACCAATTCCTGACTGTGATTTTGTTTAAGGCTCTATAATCAATGCAGAGTCACCAAGTCTCGTCCTTCTTTTGGACCAATACAATTGGGCTTTTGCAAGGGGAGGAGATGGGTCTGATGTGCCCCTTTTGAAGAAGCTTTTGGATCTGACGCCTGATTTCATCATTTTCCATTAGTGAGCAACGATATATTGGTCCATTAGGTAGAGGTGCATTGGGGGTCAGATCAATTGGATGCTTGACTTGGCAGTGTGTCGATACCCCTGTAGGTGAGGAGAATATGTCTCTATATTCTTCCACGATCCCGCCCACTTGCTTCTGCTGCAAAGAGTGGCTTTGTGTAGAGGCCACAAATTTGACGATGACCTTTGGCTTATTGTGAGCAAGGATCACAAATAATATGAACTTCCTAGTCTGTGAAATGACCTTACTGCATTTCTTAGCAGAGATAAAAGAAATAGCAGTAGGCAGTGCTACCTCTGGTATCTTGTACAATTGTCTACCCAAAGTAATAATAACATTGCGGGGTCTAGACTCATACACAACATGATACTTCCACAAATATGGGTTTTCTAAAAGAACATCACAAACTTCAAGGGGAGAAATATCACACGGTACCTCATCTTTGAAAGGGTTGATGTCGTAAGGTAGACGACACTGTTGGATGACACAAATATCTCTTCCTTGGCGAAGCTAATCGATGGTGTAGGGATGCAGGTGTGGTGTCATTGGCAGGTCCAGCTGCTTGATGACCTCTGCTAAAATCAGGTTCTTCTAACTACCACTATCGACAATCTAATGAAGTGGATCCCCCTTTACCCACATTTGCGAGTGAAAGAGGCGTTCCCCTTCCTCTGGTTCTTCTGGTTTGCTTGGCTGGACTTTGGTGGTAGAGACAGTGGCATTGGGTTCACCATCGATAATCCGCTTCCCTCCTTTAGGATTTGATTCAGAATTAGAATTGACCTCTGACTCAAAAGCCTTTAGTTCGGCCATGAGTGATTTCTTGGAGCGACATTCTTCAGTGTTGTGCCAAGGGATTTTACGATACTCACACCATTTTCTTGTGTCCTTCTTCGTATTGTCATTGCCCTTCTTGTGTTGTGGATTGGACAGGTTGTCCTGAGGGCGTCCATCTCGACTTGGTCCCTTGTTGTGTAGGTTGGGGCTACCTTTTCCCTGCTTCAGCTATGAGGGGTTTGCAGATCCAAACTCTCTCCTTTTCTACTTAAATTTCCACTCGATCTTGACAGCGTATCTATAATCTGTGCCCAATGAGGCAATTTCCAAAAACTCCATTTTTGTTTGAATGTATCTATGCAAACAACCATGGTATTTGAGCACCAGATGATGCTCAGAGTCTTTGATACCCAATTTGGTGTGGAGGGTATGGAAAATATTGGTGAAATCTAGTACTGTCTGGTCCCTTTCTTGACGTAGGGTGGTCTAGCTGGTGTACTAGTCCTCATAGCTTCCAACATGGTAGTACTTTTCTTTGTTGGTGTTAAGAACCAAACATCAATATAGCATAGAAAAACCTCAGGAAAAGTACTCAACGCCTTGAAAAAGAGATAATTTCAGATAATAAGCCTCTTCGAGGAGGCAACCTCCTTTTACCCCACTTAAATGTTCAAGTACAAGATGACGAGAGGCAACCTCCTTTTTACCCCAATTAAATGCAGTATTCGGCACAAGATGATTCAAAATTAAATGTCTCCTTGGTATATATAGGAGACTAGGATGTATAATTATAACTAATGGCTCAAAGTTTACATAAATAAATAACATTACTAATCTATGCCCTAACGGGTAATGGGCCAATATTAGGCTTAACATGTTCTCCTTGAGACAAGTGCTGTCCACAACACTTGAGTAACTCGAGATGCTTCCTCAGATAAAGACGATCTTCCCAAGTGGAATCTTCAGTCGGTAGTTTTCCTCCATTTAATGAGATACCCAATTTGGACCTATTCCTCTGGCTTAATTTTTGTGTCTGTGATGGCTTCAAGTTCCAATATCATTTTTCCTTCTCAAGCCAAGTTCGCAATATAGTTTGAATCTGGGATCTTATCGCCATAATTTTCTTTTTTAAGCATGAAACATGGAAAACTCAAGTACTCGTGAAGATGCAGACAACTCCAATTGTACATAGTACCAATCTTTGCAACAACTTATAAGGGCCATAGTACTTTGGTGATAATTTTATTATCCTTCTTGGCTTTGCTTGAGGGACATTCATTGTATGGTTGTAGTCTTTAAAATACCAACTCCCTACTTCAAAACTCTTTCACTACTATGTTGATCTACTTATTGTTTCACGCAATTTTGTGCCATGGTCGCAAGTTGTCCTTTAAGATTTGGAGAGAACTTGTTGTTACTGTCGATGTGATATCTTCCACTACTTGAACCTTTAGATTTTTCTTTTTAGAGAAGAAGGATGGAAGGAGGTGGTATCCATAAAGTTCCATAAATGGTGTCATTTCTTTTGTTGCAAGCAGAAAGGAAGTGTTATACCACCATTCTGCCAAGGTAACCATTTTAACCATTGTGCTTGTTTATCTAGACAAAGAAACGGTATCCTTCCTGCATATTTGTTCACTATCTCTGGTTTGTCCATCGCATTGAGGATGATAGGATGAGCTATGAGCCACCTCGAGTACCCAAACAAGAAAAATACTTCTGTCCAAAAATGACCAGTGAATATGGGATATCTCTCGCCACTTACACACCCTTTGGGCTGCCATAGCTTTTGAACTCCGTTTCCATGAATGTGGTAACTGCATTTCAGTTTTGAAGGGATGAGAGAGTGCACAAAAGTGTGTACTTGGTCGGCCTATCAACAATCACCATGATGAAACTCTTCTGCACTTTGGTAACCCTCAGATGAAATCCATGGAAACTTCCTCCCAAATACCACTTGGGATGGATATTTGTTGTAAAGACTGGTCTTAATTGTTTCCACCTTTATTTTGTTGGTAAACCAAATGATTCTCACACAAACCTTTGAACACGCTTTAAGGCCATCCCAAAACAAACTCTTCTTGACTCTATGGTGGTTTTCAAAACTCGAGTGCCCTCCCACTGAGAGATGTGTAGTTCCCACAGCACCTTTTGTTTGAGTTGGAGTTCTACATAAACATAAGCCATCTTTGTACCATAGTGAATCATTTTTCCATGTAATGTATCCGATGCACCAGAATCCCGGCTTCTAACCTTTCAATGAGAGTCCACACTTTTTCACATTCTTCCATTCATCCCTTTGGTTTCTATTATCCAATCGGGTTGGATGACTGATATAGAACAGAGAAAGGCCTCAAAATATCTATCCATTCTCGTGAGAAATGCATTTCCATACAACATTTTGCTTCCCTTTATAGACGATTTCAAAATCAAAACCCAAGATCTTGAATACCCATTTTTTGTTGTTCTTTGAAGATAGTCTTTGTTCCAAGAAGTATTTAAGACTATCATGATCCTGCTTTTGACCTTGAAGTGCCTACCTATTAGGTAAGGACGCCATTTCTCTCTAATGCATGTATTGCTATCATTTCCTTTCCTCATAAATGGGTTTGTGTAAGTCTCTTCCCTCGAGTGGTCAACTTTCAAAAGCCGTGTGCCTTCCTTCTTGCATTAGGGACAACACCAATTCCATTTCTCGATGCATCACATTCCACAATAAAGGTTTTGTGAAGTCCTGAGTGGTCAAGACAGGAGCTTCATCACTTCTTTAAGTTGTTCAAATGATTAGTTGCCTCTAGAGTCCATGAAAATGCATCCTTCTTGTAGTTAGTGCTAAAGGTGCTTCTATTCTTCCATAGTTTTGAAAAACCTTATGGTAGTAACCTGTCAAAACCCAAAATCCTCTAAGATTTTTTAATGTTTTGGGGAATCGACCACCATCATGGTCTAATCTTGTTAGGGTTCAACTTTTGACACCTTCATGAGATACTACCATGACCCAAATACTCTACCCTCCTTTACTCCAAAGAAACATTTGGATGGTTTGCATATAGTTGTTTCCCTTAGTAGTTGTAGCACCTTTGTCAACATGTTGTGATGATCCCTCCCAAGATCTTTATGATTAGTATATCATCAAAAAATACTCAACACAAATTTTCAAGGAAGGGATTGAAAATAAAATTCATCAACCCTTGGAATGTGGAAGGTGTATCGAAGTACAAGGCATGACCAAGAATTCATAATGGCCTTCTCAGCTTAGAGTTCTGAATGTTGTTTTTGGATATCTTCTTCCTTCATTTTGATCCGATGATATCCCTAACTGAGATCCAATTCTAGAAATAGATTGCTCCATGTAGTCTATATTCAACAATTCATCAATCACTGGAATGGAACTTCATCTCTACTAGTGATCTTGTTGAGCTCTCTATAACTGACATACCATGAGCTATCTTTTCTTGAATACCATTATTACTAATCGGTGAGTAAGAACTTTGGCTAGGTCTAATGATGCCAAAATTTCTAACTTCTCTTCAACCATGTGCTCAATTTCACCTTCCTCAAGTATATATCCTCAGATGGCCTAATGTTAGGAGGAACACCTGTGAATTAGGTGAATTTATGATCATGATTTCGAGTTGGTGGGGGGACCTTTGGGAACATCTTCAAATACTTGGAATGCTTATCAATGATCCTTTGAGATCTTGAGGGAATAGGATGGCTTAGATGTTTGAACATCTAGTGAGCATAGTTTTCGTACAAATGCCTCTTGATGCCCCTTTTTCAATAATTTTGTCATGCCATTAGAGCTTATCATCTTACCGAGCTTCAAGATACCTCTCAACTCAATTTCTTTTCCTTCCAATAAAAATTTCATGAAAAATTCTTGAAAAATTAAAGCCATTGTTCCTAACAATGATTGTAACCATTGACTCTAGTAACATCTCAAGCACTCCACCCATGGTATAGGAAATCATTGGACTATTCATTACATATTCCATAGTAAGATTGATCTATTGCATTTTCTGAGTAATTGATAGTTCCTCCATATGCAACCATTACTTGAAACTCTCATACCAGATATACAAATCAATTGAGATCTTTGGCTAATTTTACACTGTTCATGAGTAATCAGCTAATCAATTAGACTATTAATTTTTCTTTTGGATGCAACTGATCTTGAGGGTTTGAGGAGTGCTAATTCCAAACAATGCATTACACTATATCGTCGGAGTCAACTCTTCTCGTAATTAAATTGTTTCTACGCTTTCATCTTTGAGATGGTTCTTGTTCTTGTTCTTGTTCCTCTTCACACCCATGTAGAATAATTTTCCTCACCACACTTATGTCCCCACTGCATTTTGTCAGCCACAATTAAACATAAACCCTTTTTTCTTCCTCCAATTGTTGAGTCAACCCTAGGTTGAGGTGTTTTAGGAGAAGGAGCATTGTTCTCTCGAGATGTTCGATAGGTCCTTCTAGTATTCATAGCCATATTTTTACTTTCAACATTTTTGCCACCTTAAATGCATTCTCCAATGATTTGGGTTCCAAAGGCGAACCTCATGTTGAATGCTTATTCTTTAAAGTTCCTATGAATAAGAAATCAAGTGTTCATCCTGGAATATCACACCTTTTATATTCAATCTTTGGAAGTCTCCCAATGTGCTCCTCAGAATCGAACCCTTGTTTGAGATTTACTGAATTACAAAAGAAGGCATTGCTGTTGTATCCCTCATAGTGTGCTATCATTTCTTCCGTGAAAATTGTCCAAGTGACAAGCATCAAGAGAATAAATCCATCAATACCAAACAAAATGATTATTAGGTTCTTAAATATAAAGAAGCACTGTGACCTTGTGTATGTGGCACATTATGAGATCAAAGAATTTCTCCATATAGAATATCCATGGATTGGGTCTCGCCATCAAACTTCCTCATGTCAATCTTAGAACGTGGTTGGTCTTAAACCTAAAGTTGGAGTTTCTCCATTCTTGATTCACCTTCCTTGTGTCCACATCATGAATTCCCATGGGATGTGATTTTCAATTTCTAAAGTGTCTCTGTTCTTAAATTTTTCAATACTTCCATGATCTTAGCTTCCATTGAATCCATTATTAGTATCCAACTTGATCCTCCGCATTTGAATCCATCTTTTAGTATCCAACTTAGCTTCCATTGAATCCATCTTAGTATCCAACTTGGATCTCCACTGAATCCATCTTAGCTTCTTGTAGTTCATTTGTATGTCCCCACGCATTTCTTCACCTTCATAAAATCCTAAGTAGGATTTTCTCGAGGTTTATTTGGTGTAGAAGTTCCCTTTGGGTGGCATGTCATTCAAGTATCACTTTGAACCTTGATTTTGAGGTGGTTCTCGCTAGACAATATTTATTCTGTTGTATCTCCCACTTTTGACCTTCTGGGTATGAACTTTTATCTTATGTATTTCCCTCGATATGTCTCTCTTCAATGCCACAGTTCCGATCAAAATTGGATGTGCTATGGAATTTACGATAACTTCCCACAACTCTGGTTGTTTTGGTCTTCCGTGAGATCTCACTTTGTATAGTGTGCCCCGACAAAATACCGTTGATATAAAATTTTGGAAACTCAGACTCCAAAATACTTAGTAAAGCCTGCCCACAATCCAATGCAACCAACCCCATTACAATTTGGATACTCTAGAAGAAGTTATGATTGTTTTAATTCGAATTCTTCTTGATACTAGCTAATAGGACTAGTCAGATAATTCCCATCTTGCTACTGTGGTGTATCTACAATTTCAAGATGACCCAAAAGCTGAAATTTTACCACAGATAAATCACTAATTTCTCTAAATTTCCTCCAGATTTCAGGGTTCGAATGTTGCACTTTTTTATAGAGAAAATTATTCAAAGACTCATTTCAGGATGATCCTAACCCTATCTTGTACAAGCTATATCTCCGGAATTATAAGGCCCCCGTGAACTAAATTGAACCCAAATGTACCTTTGATCTGTCTAAATACCTCCAAAGGTTCTTCCAAACGTTGTAGAAAAAAAGTTATAGCGAAAATACCACGGTCTCTCAGATGTAGCAAATAAAACCCCAAGACCTTGAGTTCGATACCATATGTTAAGAACCAAACATCAATATAGCATAGAAAACTGTAAAAGTAATTCTAAACACCTTGGAAAAGAGATACCTCTAGATAATGTTTTTCCTCTCGAGGGGCAACCTCCTTTACCCCACTCTTAAATGTTCAAGTACAAGAGATGATTCAAAATGAAAAATGTTCCCTGTATATATAGGAGACTAGGAGGTATAATTACAACTAATGGCCTAAAGACGACATAAATAAAATAACATTACTAATCTAATATGCCCCAATTAAGGGGTAATGGGCCAATATTAGGGCTTAACAGTTGGCATCCCAGAAGGAATCCCATGTAGGGGCCACCACAAACATTGCAGATTCCTCTACAACCCTTTGCTTAGAGTAAGTATCCCACCGGTCTTTAACATGGGGAACGAGCTTGAGGAGTGCAAAAGTGATCTTTTCCCTATCGAAAAAATTGTGGACCGAAAAATACCTTTCGAGCAGATTCAACCATTTATTTACAACATCCACATCTATCAACCCTTCAAATAATGGAATATAAAAATTTACCTGTATCTTGAAGGGGGTTGCATGGCCGCTTAATGAGGATGCTTCTCCCGTGGGTAGCCGTTGAAGGATCTACGTGAAGTTGTCCATCATTTCGTTCCTTTGTCGCACGGGGGATTCCTCGAGCAAAAGTTTAATAGAATCTCCTATTCCATCATCTTTCTTTTCGTCCCCCATGGGTTATTGTTGGGCTTAGCGTGACCGATATTGCAATGGATCAATTGGTTCGAGTCCCAACTTCTTGTACCCAGATCTTGTTGGGGACATGCATGAAGAAAAATAAATGAAGAGAAAACTGCTATGATACCACTGATCTAGATTTAGGAGCAGAATGAACTGATTAACATACTGAATACAATAAACAAGGAGATATGAAGAATAACACAAATATCCAGTGAACAATATCTTTTATTGAATAATGAAATAGGCTGAAACTATAAAAATGTAGAACTGAAACACTTGCTTGAATGGTGGTAGCTATCTCTGAGAAGAGATGTGGTTGCTAGGCGCATCTGTCAGAGCATAATAAATTACAATGAGGCTCTAGAGGCCTTTTTGATATTACTCATGAATGCCAAAACCATAAACATCCAAAAACGTAACCCTAGGAGGTGAAACGTCAAAATTCATGTGGGCCCCTATGGGTAAGTTGGTACCTCAACTTCTTGGGGTTGTAAATTTTGCATATGACCTCGGTTATAGGTGTGTCATAGCCTACTAGAAAGGTCTTTCAGAGAACTACACATTCTGCTGTCAAACTCTTACTCTGTCTACAGTTTGACTATGGTGAGCCAAAAAAACACTGTTTAGGTCTCCAAAATGACCCTACAAGTACAAAAAGATGTGCTGACATGAAAACATACAAAATAAGCTAGTTGGATTAGGTGAGAGGCCACCAATATCCACCTGGAAGATGTGTAGGGATTCAGACAACCCCAGAAGTGTGGAACCCACAATTATAAAGAAGTACAAAAGAATGTGCTGAACTAAAAATGGACAAGAGGAGCCACTTGGAATAGGTGGGTGGCCACCAATATCCAACTGGATCACATGTACTCCAAAGTGCTTCCATTGCACCTTGACCTGTGTGATGTCTTGGTTCCAGATCAATGTCTCCTTCCCGTCGAGTATGCATTGAGGCATGTGTTGGAATTTTCCTTCTGGTTCCACCTGAATCACAATCCAATCAATGAAGTGAATTGAATCATGAATATATTTCTTAAGCAAAGATACATGGAATACAATGTGTGCCTTGACAATAGGAGTCAAGCCAAGCATATATGACACTAGTCCCACTCTTTCTAAGACTTCGAATGGTCCATAGTAGAGAGGTTACAACTTAGCACATGTTTCCATTCTTAAGGAACATTTATTAGGCTTAACTCTGATGTAGACATGGTATCCTACTTTGAATTCCTTATGAGTTTGCTTTCTGTCAGCGTAGATATTTTTTCTATCTTGAGACATGTTCAAATTCTTCTCAATATTGATTATTTCTTGCTCCATTTCCTTCAACATATTTGGACCA
Source organism: Picea sitchensis (assembly GCA_010110895.2). Classification (NCBI taxonomy): domain Eukaryota; kingdom Viridiplantae; phylum Streptophyta; class Pinopsida; order Pinales; family Pinaceae; genus Picea; species Picea sitchensis. The sequence continues at coordinate 70,199 of SNQJ01S0008369.1, read as the reverse complement.
AGTGTAATCCTATCCACTAGATTACTCCTTTTGATTGGAATATTACATTTTTTGCCACACAAAGCCTTAGAGGGTCTCATTTTCAATGACTCCTGATAACCATTGTTGTGGGAAAAATCCATAAGAAGCAAATAGTCTTCCCAGTGGGCTGGTGCATAACATACATTCTTAACATATTTTTCAGGACTCTGTTCACCCTTTTTGTTTGTCCATCTATTTGAGGGTGATAGGCAACACTGAAATCTATTTGTGTCCCAAATCCTTCATGTAAACTTTTCCAAAAAGTTGATGTGAACTTATCATTTCAATCTGAAATAATTGTCTTGGGCATGCCATGCAATCTGAAAATTTCCTTCATGAAAACATTTGCAACATCTAATTATTTGTAAGTGGATTTAATTGGGACAAAGTGAGTTTCCTTACTTATCTTATCCAACACCACCATGATTGCATCACACTACTTAGTTTTCCTTGGTAATACCATGATGAAGTACATGGATATGAACTCCCACTTCCATTCTGGGATTTGTACTCGCTGCAACAATCCTACTGGATGCCTATGTTCAACTTTGACTTCTTGACACTCTAAGCACTTAGTGATATACTTTGCAATATCTTTCTTCATTTTGGGCCAATAGTAAAATTTCTTCACCGTTGTTATCATTTTATGATAACTCGGCTGACCTACATAAGGCCTCTTATGGAACTCATACATTATGAGCCTCCTCACCTCGGCTGAATTGGGTATGTACAATTTGTTCTTGTACATTAGCAATCCATCTATAATGAGCTGATAAACTTCACACTTCAAACCTATTGGCTCTTGATCTAGGATTACCCTTATTAGCTCAAAATATTCATCATTCTATAGGGAAAATTTGATTCTCTGTTTTGTATCAGATTCACATACACTAACTACTACTAAGTGTATTATGTGCATACTCCAGTTGAGTGCATCTGCCACTCGATTCTCTTTCCCTTTAATACGTCTGATTTCAAAATCAAACTCTCTAATGAGAGCCATCCACTTGGATTGTATAGCATTTAAATGAGGTTGATCGAACAAATACTTCAACATACTATGATATATCATTAAGACAAATATTCTCCCAAGCAAGTAATGTCTCCACATCCTCAAATTCTATACAATAGCTGCAAGTTCCAAATCATGAGTAACATAACGTTGATAATTTTTATTTAGTTTCCTATACTCATAACCGATCACCTGCCATTCTTGCATGATAACTCCATTGAGTCCTTCTTTGCAAGCATCTTTGCAGACCAAGAAACCTTTGTCAGGATCTGCAATCTTCAATAAAAAGGCATTAGTTAAAAGATGCTTTACAGTCTGCTGACCACACAAATTTCACTGCCTTAATTTGCAATGAGGTGATTGGGTGGCCGATCTTTGAAAATACTTGGATAAACCTTCTATAATATCCATCTAATCCCATAAATGATCTCACCTCGAATACATTTCTAGGGGTTGGCCAAACTGTGATTGCCTTGATCTTCTCTGGGTCTAATTCCACTCCATCCTCTGAGATTACATGACCCAAGTATTGGATCTGTTGTTGGAAGAAGTCACACTTGTTGTACTTAACATACAACTAGTTTTCTCTCAACACTTGCAGTACCAATATGAGATGCTCCTCCTTGGTCTTAGATTAAATAAGAATGCCATCAATAAAAAATAAGACAAACTTGTCCAAATACCCGATGAGAACTTTGTTCATTAAACACATAAATGTGGTTGGTGCGTTGGCAAGCCCTATGGCACCACCACAAACTCATAGTGCACATGCCTTGTTCTAATTGCAGTCTTATGGATATCCTCATTCTTGATTCTAACTTGATGATATCCGAACCTCAAATCTATTTGGAAAATACGATGACTCCTCTTAGTTTATCAAAGAGATCATCGGTCCTGGGAAATGGATACTTATTTTTGATGGTCATATTATTTAGTTGCCTATAATCGATACATAATCTAAGGGTACCATCCCTCTTCTTGAAAAATAGTGTCGGTGTTCCCCATGGGGATACACTGGGTTTGATATACCCCTTATCTAACATTTCCTTCAATTGTATTTTCAGCTCCACCAATTTAGGTGTGCTCATCCTGTAAGGTACCTTAGATGTAGGCACTTCTCTTGGAATAATATCTATGGAAAAATCAATATCCATTTTAGGAGGTAGTCCTGGGATTTATTCCGGAAACACGTCCCTAAACTCATACAACATTAGGTGATCTTCAATTTTCATCTTGCTATTTTCTGTTCAATTTTGCACCTTTATAACATATAATAGACACCCCTTTCTGCTATATTTCTCGATCTATAATGCTAATATTTATATCACCGATATAGGTTTTTGGATGCCTTGCAATACTCTCCTATTTCCCTCATCATCTTCACATTCCATGGTTTTATTGAAATAGTCCAATTTCACTTTATGGGCTACCAACCAATCCATGTCGATTATCATATCATATGACCTCAGGTGTAGGATATTCAAAGCTTCTTGTGTATGCAATCCATTCATTTCAAATGGACATGATTCAATTGCTTCACTCACCTTTCTCGTAGTTCCTGTGGCTAAATAACCATGACTTTGCATGCTTTCTTTTTTGTAAAACACACGCCTCAACAATTTGTGGTGCAATATAACTTAAGTTAGAACCAAGATCAATTAAAATTGAAATAGGTCATTTATAAAGTATACCTCCAACTCCATTATTGAAGCTTGGTGGTCTGCTAACTGATTCCCAAAAATTGCATAAATATGTGGTACACTTCTGGATACATCATTAACAGTGGTATCCTCCTCAACGTTGTAAATCCTCCTATGATTATTCTGCATGTGTGGGAAATACCTTAGCAGGTGTGCTTCTCTAAACCCCAACACTTTAATGGCCCTTTCTTATGCTCTTCTACCTTTTTCTTTGTGGGTTCTACTGGTTTATTCCCACTTTGAGATGGATAATTTTGCTGGTGCACACTTTTAGTGGGGTGAGTAGACTGAGCACTTTTTCTTGAACTCTTATACTGGGATAAATTAAATACATTCTTCTTAAATTCATTCTTGTCCTTCCTTTTCCAATTATTATGAGGCTCATGCCTATGCTTTGATTTCTCATAGCAGTACTTGGCCTTTCAGATGGTCTCATCAAGGATGTTAGGCTCATCAAACTCAATTTGGTCCTGAAAGGATTGTGACAGTTCTAAAAATCTCTTTACATATCCATCCATGGTGAGTTGCCCTAGCTTGTGATCATGGAATTCCCTAACCTTACTATCATAATATTTTTCTGACATGTATTCCTTCCTAAAGTACTTCTCAAATGACTTCTAGGTTAGCTTACTCTAATTGATCCGTTTTACATTATTGAGGTTGTCCCACCAAATGGAAGCCCCTTCGATTAAATTAAAGGTGGCCACTCTTGCTTTCACGTTTCCTGAGTAATTGTGTACTCGAAAGTACTTCTTCATTCATAGTAGCCATGCCTCTGCTTCTTAACCCTTCTTGATTTGTCCATTAAATGTAGGTGGTTTTTCCTTTATGAATTCCTCATTTAAAGAACTTCTTGCATGTTTCTTCTTCTTCTTCTTCTTATGTGTACTTGAACTAGTCTCACTATTGGAAAATTCTTCAAAAGTATCGGTTTTGTTACTGAGGGACTTTGTAGAAGAGTCTTCACTAGGTGTGTCTCTCTTGGCACCCCTGTCTCAGTTAGTGTGTGATTTTCTAGTGCATCAAAGTTCAACATGCTCATATTGGACTTTACAAATAGACATTCATTGTTGATTTCTATCCCATTAAGGCCTAGTATTTGAACTCTGCTCTAATACCACTTTGTAACACACCCAACCCCCTATACCTCCTTAGGCTGGTGGGGCATACCAAATTTCTCTTCTTAACTACTAATCTAACTTCAATTCTAATATTACAAATTTATTCTACTCCTCAAGAGATTTCCAACAACTATAACCATGCTCAAATCCGAGCTTTGTTAGAAAGATATGGCCTTCTAGAGGTTCTAAGGCACTTTGCACAAGTGACATCATCCTTTCACATGGACCTTCCACATCCCGCTGACGTGGATATGCTATTCAATATTCAAACACAGGATTTTGGGCTTCTAAATCCCATGAGACTACCAGGATCTCCCTTGTAAGGAAATCTCAATTAGGGCGACAACTTTCTTCGCTTGTTTATCTTCCTGAAAGTCACGACCTATGACACGGTCGGGCTCACTCTATCGGAGAATCTATGTCAATCACAACAACACAACAAAAAATGGTTTCATCCCATAGTCCACAGTATGCAAGACTGTTAGAAAAACACTATCAAACATTTCCATTTGGGAGACAAATAGACTCATGCATAAGTCCTTCTAGAGCCCACAACCTAGTCAAACTTACTCCATAGGATTCCACCCATCAAAAAACCAATCTAAACTATTTCACAGTTCTCCTTGCAACCCGAAACTCCCAAAGCTATCATGTTCGTTTGTTTGGATTCGTGATTCAAAAAGGATCCATAGAAGGCTAAGAATAGCTTAGAATTCATAGAGGCAGCTCAAAATGCTCATAATGGCTCCAACAGATAGAGAAAGGGAAAAAATTCAAAGTTCCCAAAACTAAATGAAAATGGCATGATCACGAAGAGCGTGTCACAAAATTTCTAACGACGCAAACGACTTGTCAAACAGAGTTACGTTTTGAAAGATATTCGCGGTCAAAGTTGCGGTCAACAAGGACCAGTTGGTAGGGGACACATCATCGTTTGTACTGTTGACGTCAGCAACTGATGTGGCATGTTGACATCATCATACAAGATTCTGATGTCAGCATGCCACATGGAAACACCATAGGCTGCCATGTGTCACCCACTAGTGGACTTTTCAGGGGTCCATATGAACCAATAGAAAAGTGCCACATGGCACCCCTAGGAGACGCCACGTGGAACCACCCAGGGAGCGCCAAGTGTCAGTACAAAAATGATAGGGTAAGCCATGTCAGCATACAAGCAGGAGTATCAGTAGACGCCACGTGGCCCAATCATGGGGCGACACGTGGCATCCCGAGAATGCCCAGTGTTGGCCTGTGAATGATTTTGTTTAAAAAAAAGAAATGGTGGGTCTGCCAAATCTGGCGGACCACACCAATTCTATATAGTCTTTAGCGAAGTTTCTAGTGGGCCACTAAATGTAGTGAAAGTTTAAACAACATATATATATATATATATATATATATATATTAACCGCTACCAAAAATAGAGTGTGGCGGGTTCGACCCCGGAAACTCCGGCTAGTACAACGCCCTTAAGACTCCACCCTAACCAATGCGCCAAGTGCTATGGCTTGGTACATCCACCACCTTTATTATTTAAAATGCTTATTCACCCAAATCCAGGGGGAAGGCGCACATGACCATACTGTACAATCTAGCACAAATTTTGAGACAAATGCTGTCATAATTGCAGGTATAGAGGGCATGAAAACCGAGACAAAATTTCTCTTGGGCCTGGGAGTGCCAGAGTCGGACCAGAGCATGGAGACAGTCATTTTTTGGTAATTTGACACCACAAATCCAATGGTGATGTTTTAGTTTCTGAGCTGAGCATTATTTTTACAGCTTGATTTCAGAATGATGTATATTCATGAATTTGCCAAGTTCTTTTGCGGAGTTAATGAAAGAGCCTACCCATTTGAGAGCAGGACTCAGAGACGCAGTCCACCAGGGATGAACTCTGTTATCATGTTTTTGTGTTCAGATCTGATTCTGATGTCTCTTCATTTTTAAGTTTTCCCTTCTTTAATGGTGCACTTTAATTTATGCTCATTTAATACAATTCTTTATAAGTCACGATGAAAATATGCTAGATCACTTCACTTATTTGGAAAGACTTCTCATCTTCTAACCTCCAACGAACGATCAATATCAAGTTCTTGATTCCTGATGGACGATCAATATAAAGTATTGGTATCGAGTTGAATATCTCTCGACCCTTTCTTCCAAGACCGTTGCAGGTCCCTCTTGTTCCCAACTGCCACATGCCAATATTTTACTAGCCTTCTCCTGACATGGCATGCCAATGTGGCATGTTGAATCAACAAGTGAAAGTGGAATCCCCTTCTACAATTGGCCCTCACGAGGCAACATACTCACCCATCAAATCATATGATGGACATATGTTCCAATAAAAAACCCAGATCTATGTGGGTCCTCAAACTACTCGATGGTTTAATTGGGGATTACTAGACCTTGACAGATCTAATGGTAAATATCAACTGCGATCAACCACTCTCATTGTTTTGAGCTCATGCCTATGGCTTAACCTTGTGCCATGCCTCGAGATATTTATAGTGCCTGATTTTCTGATGGACGATAGATATTTAATCTCTACTTTTGACGAAGCATCGAGGTTAACTCTCAAAACTTAGGAAAAAATGCTTGATTTCACCTTGTAACTTATGGTTCTACTGCGCTAATCCACCATTTAGATCCATCCCCACAGCTTGCCACTCTGGAATCACTGACGAAAAAGTCCACTAGATCCTCGCTACATAACTAGTGACATGGATCCCACATCACTCCCACGTAGAAATTTCGTTAGCGTGACCTCACCAATTTCAGGGTTCTCTACTTAACTCTGTGATCGAGAATTTTGAAATAAAAGTAACTACAGGGTTCTAGCAGGATCTCCCAACCCATAATTCTAATATTTGTGCACTAATACAATTTACATTAAGGAGACAAAGGGGAAAATCCATTACTTGGATCCCCAACATTGAATCCCAAATAATGAATAGGGTGAACCTCTAATAGATATTGGTCATATCCAAGACTTAAAAGATAGAAATTCATGGGAAAACAACAATTTCCCCCAAGTGAATAAACTCTTCACTCAGTTCTTCTTTCTAAGAGATTTGACCTCGAGACTGAGGTCATCCACCCACATTTTGAATAGAAGATAAACCAACATGTAGAGTTTCCCAACCTATGGGAAACTACAATATCATACCCTTCATTCAAGTTTACAGAAATGGGTTCTCATCCATAGGCATTTACATCACATCTACTTCATGAAAATTGATCAGAGAATAATTTACTGAACATCCTAAGAGTAAAATACATAGACTCCTTCTATCCATTTTTCAACCTCATTAAGACAATAACCAACAAGGAATAATCATTGCATGCCAAGAACTCATGTTATACATCCAGTCCCTCTCTCTTAAGCTCTACTCACAATTCATACAATTCTATAATGACACAAGCACATAAATATGCTAAATGGGACAAACATCAAACACATTAAACAAACATGCATACTTATTTGTTCAAAAGTTGTTGGTTGGGAAAAATCACTGAGGTGGGCGCTTTTCCACCCAATCGTAGGCTCTGCTACACATAAAATTTCTACAACAATCCATACCCATGCTAGACCATGATACGACCAAGAAAACTCAAGTTTCTCTTAGGAAATATTAGGTTAGATGTGAAGGCCACTCTCCTTCACTTACAAACTTCAACAAGAGTCCCTCTACCCACCGAGACTAGGGCCACCATGAATCTCTTAGACGCTTTCCCAACTGGATATAATTTCACAAGAGAGTCCCTTCATCGCCTTTGTAGTCCCTCAACACCCTCCTCTCTCAGTGCCAATTCCTATCCCAACAAACATCAAATTTGTGACCCTCTATGCTCAAGTCGGGTTTGGTTTTCTCTCAGCCCAATTTCAACTGCAAACTCACTTCTAGGATCTCTATTTTCCTCTGATCTCTCTTCTTCCTCCAGATCGTACACATTTCATGTGTTTCTCCCCTCTTTTCTGGTAAATCCCCCCCTCGATTCTTTCTCTTACTTCTTCCTGAAGCCTCTGAGGATTATCCCCCAAAATGAGGTGATACTTTATTGTACTTATAGATGAAAATCTTCATATTATCCAACCATTTCCTCCTATATCTTCATGAAGTCAGGTATTACTGCTCAACCATTGGGCCTCTCCTCATTAACTAACTACTTGGGATACGAAAAAAGGGAGGTAATATACTTTAAAATGAAGTAAGGCACTAAGGCTCTCTTAGGTGAAGGTTAACTGTTTGGGTAAGCAAGGTAATTTGCCATTCCCTCACCAGTTTCCACTCGTGGTATCATGGTTCGTATTAGTGCTCCACACCTCAGTCAGTTGTTTGGCCTTTCTTTATTAAATAAAACATATTTACATTGCATGTAAAGTTTCAAATATACATGTCGTAGCTCACAACAATATTAATTGTCACACACTCGACCCCCTAAGTATCCTTTTAAGGAATGGGGTATAAAATTTTCGCCTTCCTACAAGTTCTCTGAGTTCGTCGAATAAGGGCACCATTTCCTTTTGCTCTTCAAGATCTTTCCAATGACTATAAACTCGTCCAAACCCAAGTTTTGAGTCGAAATTTATGGCTCCCTAAACTTCTTGGGGTATCGTTAGTCAAAGACCACGTGGAACCCATGTGGCTACACCTCATTCATACCATCCTACATGGCACTGACGTGACCTCGGTCATCATCCTCTAGCGATGAAATGGCTATTGAAGGGGCGGTTGTAGGGGATATATCTTGAGCCTTTGCAGATGACATGCCTTCGGCCCCTTCGGTATTCTTGTACATGTCTACAAAATTTCCTGGAGTTATGAAGTGTATAGGTCTACAAACTTCCTCAGAGTTCCAAAGTATGAAGGACTCTTTCCACTCCAAAATCTATGGTAAAATTTATATCCACCCTTGGATTTGATGGCTATGATTCATCTGTGCTTAACACATAGCTTAAACTTGACAAGGGGGGGGGGCGGGGGGGTTCGACACTTCGACATTTTACGCACCATCCTATATCCTCACAACTCCCAGAGTCCCGGAGACCTGGAGTTTTGAAGTTTCAGACTCCCGAATTAAGACTTCGACAAAGTGTCTATGCTATCTCCCACTAGTTGATCAAACGGTCAATAAAGGTTCCCAACGAAACCTTGATCAACAATCCACAATGTATCTGAATTGCTCCCCTTCATTTGATGGTTGGCGGGATTTCACCACTTCAGGATTTCGCGACCTCACATTCCTTATAGGTCTTATCCCATTTAAGTCCTGAAGGGTTATCTACCAGAAAGGTCATAAAGGGGGTACAAATTCTTGTTGTTGGTAAACATTATCACTTACCCTACCACGAGGCTCGATCTAACGGTTGAGAGAGATCCCAAAGGATCCTTATATATACGACTCAGGTTACTTTGCGACTTCGACATTCAGGAGTTCTGACTGTTTAACGTATTTTCATTCATGGAGCGAGTCAATGCCGAATTTGATCGTAACTTATATCCAATGGTCAGGAAAGATCTCAAAGATCCTTATATCTATGACTCGTGTTACTTCATGACTAAAAATATGGTCAGGGTTTCACGATAAAGCGAATTCGACAACAACAGATAGGAAACCGCCAGTTGACGGTCAACTTTCCGGTCACTATTTTGACATGTTGCCTTTGGTGGGTTTTGAATGTTGCTAGGTTCCAACATCTCGAAGTCCTGGAGCTCTGAAGTCTTGAAGCCCATAAGGCTTAGCCCCCTTTTAGAGTAGTGTAGGGTTAGAGGGTCCTGGTCATATGGGGCTTTGATAAGCCTTGAGGGCCACACTCTTAGATCTTATCTGAGGTTTGGTTAAGGCTGTCGACTTGATCCTTCAATCACTAGGGAAAATGGTTTGAAGGAAGCACCTTTCACTTCAGAATCCAAATCCTGCAACAAGAAAAATATAGTTCTAAGTAATTGACAGGTCTGAAGTTATCCCACAGAGTTTGTTTCGACTCTATATTTCTAGGTTTGGTCCCTAGATAGTTCCTTGAGGACTTTCCAACCAACATAGGGGTCAAAGTCTTATGCTCCCAAATTCATTTAAAACTCATTACTAACAATTCTCCTTCTCTAAAAAAAGGTAGGAAGAAAACCATATACAAAATATGATATTCAAGCTTTGCTTCCAATTTCCCAAGCCGCTAGGCCATCATAGCCACAAATTCTACCATTCAAATAAGTTAAAAGGATTTTCCATCATCTAGCTCAAGAAAAAAATGCATATTACAACAAAACAACCAAGACAACATAGAAACTCAGAGTCACACTTATCTGAAATTGGAAATTAGTCAGCCACTACTGAAAGGGGTGCTCTTTTCCACCCAACCATAGGCACATTTTTCTCTTTGAGTATTCCTCAAATTTTCACCCCCTAGATAGAGCATAATGCCATGATATAGATGGAGTTTTTTCCTTTTTTCTTAGCTATAACAAGGGACAAAGGTTACTCTCCTTTTCCCACAGGGCCTTGGTAGTTCAATTTTCTATCCACCAAGCAAGGGAGCATGTTGTGATTGTTCACTCAATCATTGCATCTCCATTTATTGTCAAGTAAGAATCAATCATCCATTTCTTTATCTTTCACAGAGACCGAGTACATAGCACTAGTCAATTGTGTCATTCAGGCACTTTGGCTTCAACACTTACCAAGCTTGGTATCCAGTTTCATTGTCCTATTTTCATATGGTGTAACAATCAAAGTACACTGATATTTTGTAGAGATCCAGTACAATGGAAGTGAACCAAACACATTGAGGTCCATATGTATTTCATCAGAGATCTAGTACATGACATGATCATTGATCTACAATTATCTCCTTCCTCTGAACAAACCGTCGACATATTCACCAAGAATATCACTGGGCTGAAGTTTCAGACTTTATGAGATCGTCTTGGAGTGAAGAACATAGTTGCCTAGAAACTTCCTTTTCTTCTTTTGATGCATTGTCTTTTGAGGGGGGGTTTTGTTCCCACGTGGTTTTCCCTCTTTCCTCATTTTTATTCAGTGTTCATTAGTTGCATTTTACATGAGTACCTAATATGGTCTAGTTGTTGGGACTCAATTTTGATTATTCCATAGTGACGTTCAGTGGGGGTGTTGGAGATATTTCTATTTTCAACTCACTAGTTCAATGGTAGTTTACTGGAGCTAGTTCTATTTTAGACCATCACTATTATGCATGCATTCCTAAGAAAAAATCACTGCTTGTTCTCCTTTATTAATTATGGAATGTTCTTTGCTATATGAGTGTATATCACTCATTCATTGTATGAATCATTGATGATCTCGATGGAGTAGTGTGAATAGATTTCCTCATTTTTCCATATTGAATCTCTCGTCCTTTTCTTGATAAGCTTTGTTTGTACTTGCTTTAGCCAGGTCTCCTGTACATGTTTCCATGAAACATTGACATGTATAGGCCATTGAAAAATACATTTCTCCCTTTATTGCATGCTTCTTAATCCAAGAAATTTCCTGGAGCGCTTTTTAATGCATGAGACAAGCATTTTTAAAAATATTTTGGTCATTTTAATGTAAGATACAAGGTTTCATTTAGATATTTTCATGAATTATTATGCATTGTCATGTCTATTATAGCCCTAAAATGCCCTACTCATGCATATATGCCCTTGGCCCTCTTACTTGCATATTTTTCCAAAGCAATGCTGAGAAGCTCTTCTTAAAAAACCATTTTTAGAAGATGTACGCACTCTCCACCATTATAGCCCACGTACATACGCTTGATGCACCACTACAACTCACGTACATACGCATGATGCACCATTATAGCCCGTGTATACTTGCAAAAGTTGCAAAAAATAAAAAGTTGCAAGGAATTCATTGAAATTCACGGGCTATTGGAAGTTTCCCAACTAATCCACCCGCTATAGCCTGTCACCCAACCGAATAACCATCCTTTTTGCATATAAAAGGAGGTGTTGGGGTATCATTTCGCATCTAAGCATAATAACCGTGAAACTCTGCCCAATTTCACTTCCCTTCCTTGCCCAAGATATTGCTGCCTTTTGTGAGATATTGCCTCAACATTCCCTCATCAGCCCCTTCTTCCTCCATTTAACCCATTCCCTTCCATAGAGGTGATAAGAAGGTTGAGGGAAGAAGTCCATTAAAGGTGCACTTGGAGAATGGTAAAGAGGATCCTGGACCAGGTTCATGAAATGGTGTCCGACTCAGATTGTAAGGTATAATCTTTGTATGATGAATAAAAGAATCACATTTTCCTGTCCCAAATGATGGTGTTTTGAGTATTTTTATTGATTTATAATTAACATTTAGTATCTAACCCTAACTTATGGATAGAATAACATGCTTGTAGTTCTTGTTTGCCTATCTTTGGATGCATGCCATCCTTGGGAGGATATGTGCAGTCAGTGGAACTTCCAAGCTTGAGGAGATCATCACTAGACGTCGGATCAAAGGTATAGTTACCCGATATCTTCTCTCATTTTATTTCTTTACAGTAGTTTTGGTATGTTTGGGGTAGAATAGAGAATTGATTAGCTTTTAGACGATTAGTCGCTTTGTCTACATCTTGAACCCTAGTCTAGTTAAAGGGGGGTTTTTCCTGCTAGTAGAACTGACGACCATACTGGGGATTACCTCTAGGGTTTTTAGGGGATTTTGGGTTGTTTGATTGGTTTGTTTTCCTTGAAAGATTATTTCAAGTTTTCCGAGTCTGTCAAGGGGTTCTGGTCACTTCCAGGGTGAATACCAGTTGTCCCTATCCTGTAAGACTTCCTAGTATTTTTATTTTTTGAAAAGACACAGAGGTGTACGGTCTCTGTCTTGGGTCAACCCATGTACATACACACTTTGCACAATAAACAACCCACATACATATGTAGGTTGCTGATGCAACAAACCACGTCTCTGTTTCATGAAAGTTTTTTAATAAAGAGGGAGTTTTCCAATTTCACACTTCTTAGGGATTTCTTGGATCTGTCCAGAGTCTCTGTCTGTGGCCATAGCTTGGGTATAGGTTTCGGTTTACTTTTTCCTTAATCTTCTTGTGTTTCATAACATTTTTAGCTTGAATTTTAAGAAAAATGAGTTGCATTTTGAATCGTGTATTCATCAGTTTCTTTTAGCATTTTTGTTAGTTTTGCTTTGATTGGAAGAAAACATATAAAAAAAAAAACCTAGTTTTTTAGGTCTCTTTCTTTATTTGCATTTTCTTTGCATTGTTATTTGAAAAAGAAAAAGAAATTAACATAGTGTTGTGTTTTCTTCTCATCTTGAAATCATTTCAAAAGAAAAATAAGAAATATAATCCTTCTTTGCTAGTGTTGTTATAAGTTTCATTTTTTGCAAGAGTCTTAACAACATCAGTTGCACTACCACACCTTTCGAGTAAATCAAGCCTTTAAAAAGAACGCTTAATCTAAAATACATTAGACTTTTTTGTTTGTAGGGTCCCCAAACTAGTTTAGGGTTTTAGGGCCTTGAATTATGTGTGGAAAGGAAACTCTTCAAGGCCGTTAAATAAAACATTGGAGTCCGAGTTAGGGAGTGCTTAAGTCCAATGTCGTAAAAGTTAGCTGGGACCCCATTCTAACACATGGGATAAACATGAGGTCGCGTGAGGAAAGGCAACGGAGATAACCCCTCCAAAGTCAGACTGGACATAGTGGGGATTGTATATTGAGGGTATTTCTCGAGAATAATACCGACTGCATTTTCCTACGGAGCTTTGTGGACCTCAAATCCATTCGAGATCCTCTGTTGTCTTCCAAACCATTTTATTTCGATACCCTTGATAGGCTTCGAACTTGTTTTCCTTCTCATTACGATCTGCCCGATTGTCGACTGTACCCGACTGGTAACTGACTATGAGATGGAAACATAGTTTCCCATGTTTTAGGGACTTACATGGGTGACTGCGGAGGTATACTGCGGTACCTGGGGTAGACGTCATTTCATGCTTCATAGAGTATACCCAGAGGGTGCTTCCATGTTCGAGTTTCACTTGCATCAATTAGTTGCTGTAGTGTCGATTGGTGTAACTGTCTTTCCCACTAGTTAGTCATCTGCTTGATTTTCCTTTAGGAACTTTTAGTGTGTGCTCTGTGATCCCTAGTTTTCCATAGTGATTTATTCAGTCATTTATTTGGGTCTCTGACCTAAGGTGGTATACTGCTCACTTTGTCAGTCGTGAAGACTTTTCGATCTTTCACCCATTGTTTTTGATAACACTGGTTCGTCGGAGTTAGTGTGTGAGACTTTTATGAACTTGAACGATCCCGCAAGGGGAGAACTTGTGCATAATATATTCATGGCTGAAGTTCCTAATGACACCAATTAAGGAACCCCTTCACAAGGCAATTCTTGTTCTTTTCCTTTCTTCATAAACATTGGTGTCCCTTTGATGGCCACTTTGTACATTCCTGAGCTGAATGTGGGATTATTGGTTTGGTTGGGTACCATTCCAAATGTCCCTAATGCTCTTGAAGATTCTCAGTTAAGAACCTTATGTCATGGGAATCATGTTGATTTTCCTTCATCAACAAAGTCTTCTCCTCCTCCTTCTGCCTTCCCTAGTGAAAGTATAACTACCAGTAACCGGAAGTCTAAATGAAATAGAAAGAGGAAGAATAGGAAGAAGAAATCACCAACCTATGCAATTCATGTTGGAGATAGGTCATCGAACTCTGTGAGTCATGTTGAATACCAACACCCAAAATATGCAAGTCATGCTGGGGGAAAGCACCCAACCTATGCAAGTCATGTTGGGGAAAAAGTCCAGTCACTACTAGTCATACTGGCAATGGTTTGTAGCCTCTGCGAGTCATGTTATTGACCCATCACCAACCTCTGCAAGTCATGTTGGAGATGTGAAACCAACCACTGATATTCATGTTGGGGGCATTGATTCTGTTGAGAAACCTATACGGATAAGACGTAAGCCTAAGTTCCCTTGTAAGCTTTGCAAGGGAGATCACCTTACGCATTTATGCCCTAGCCTTCAAGATGTATGAAGATTGTGGTCCCTATCTACAAGATCTTATGATTCTAGGTCTTATGAGGTTTACTCACAACCTATTCATCCAGGGGTTGATAAAGTGATCATGCCGATGCAATAGTCGTTCGATCCCACTTCCCTTTTGGGGGGTGATGCGCCTTTAGACCATGTTGTATCACAACCTATTCAACTAGTGGATGAGAAAGTGGTCACGCTGATGCAATATTTCGCTGATCCCACTCCTCTTTTGGGAGGTGATTTTCCTATAGACCATGTTTTCTCGCAACCTGTTCAACCAGTGGTTGAGAAAGTGGTCATGCTGATGCAATCTTCCACTGATCCCACTCTTCTCTTGGAAAGTGTCAAATCTACCAAATTGGTCATGCCGATGCAATCTTCGACTGATCCCACTCTTCTCTTGGGCAGTGATGTGTCTACCGACTATGTTTTTAGCATTTCCAGTTTAGTACTTTCAAAAAAAGGGGGTATCCCGTTCACTTTGAGTGTACCCTCCCAAGTTCTAGGATGGTTTCCTTTGATTGGAATGACCTTGTTGAGCCTCGACTTCCTTCTTATGCACATTTTCAAATAAGGGTTGAAGTTAATTCAAATAAAATTTATCGATGTATTACAAATGAAGGAGCCTCCGCAAGTATTTTATCCTCCTCGACTTGGCAAGCTTTGGGTTCTCTCGAGCTTGTGTTTGCATCGCATGAGATATTGGATTTTGACAGACGTCCTAGTAAATATTTTGGGATTATTACTTATTTTCCTATCTCATTAGGTGGGAAGACTGTCCTTTTTTATGTTATAGTGGTGCTAGGCCCGTTAGATTTCAATATGCTTCTCGGGCGTGATTATGTATATGCTATGAATGCTGTGGTGTCTACGCTCTTTCGAGCGATGCATTTCCCTCACAATGGAAGCATTGTCACTGTTGACCAACTAGCATCTAATAATCACCATCCTAATTCGACATTATTTTAGGCTGCCCCTTTATATGTTCCTAGTGTTTGTGTAGACTCTACCCTGTGGGACTCCCAAATGAGCACGCTTTGTTTTCTTTCAAGTTCGCTTTAAAATTCGAAAGAAACATCCAACGAGACTATATTTATTCTTTTCAATATTTTCTGGATTAACTGAGAAAAGTATCCCCCTGGAGTCTTCTTTAATCCATTTTCAGACTCTCTAAACATGAAAATATTTCCGAGCGATCTTGTTTCCCCTCATGCTCACCAAATTCAAATTTGAAGGAACATTTGTCCAGTGGTAGTTTATCCCTTTTTCGGTCTGGATGGCTAATTTCATGAATAAAGGTATGATCTAGGAACTCCAATTCACTAGAAGCGTATTCTCAGGTGTAAGTTTAACCATTTTTCAGGCCCGAGAGACTAAATCTTCGAAAAAGGAACATTCTCCTTGGTTTTGGTTTATAACCTTTTTCGGGCCTTGGAGATTACTTACGAAAAAAGAATCCCCATAGAGTCCATAGTTAAGATCTTTTCAGACTTCCTAAAATTGAAAAGATCGCTGAGTGACCTTGTTCCTTCACACTCATTAAATTGGTCCACAAGAACATCTACTAGCATGAGTTTAACCCTTTTTCCAACTTGTATATTATAGCGGAAAAAAGTATGCCTCGAGAGACTCGTCTCACTTGGAGAGTTCTCCTCAATTACTTTTATACTTTTTCAGGCTAAGGAGACTAAACTGAGAAAAAGGCTATGATTCCACAATTAAGCTCTTTTCAGAATCCTTAAAATTGAAAAGATTGCCAAGTGATATTGTCTTTGTCACACTCGTTAAAATGGTTTTGAATAGATGTATTTTCGATGCAAGTTTAACCCTTTTTCGAACCGACTAGACTATTTTCGAAAAAGGTACTCCCTGGAGTCTTCTTTTACGTTTTTTTAGACTCTCTAAAGGTGAAAAAACCACTGAGCTTACCTTCTTTGGGCTCGTAAAAATTACATCGAAGGGGTCTCATTGTGTCTTGTTTAATCACATTTTCATCTATGGGTCTTTGGCCTAATGTCGGCTCCATGTTTTTTTCAACTGAACCTTTGAAACATGCCTTATACGCAAGCCTTGTAGCACTTCTTGCCTCTGTGACCTGACACCTTGACCCATGGAGGAATTTTCCCCGAGTGTCCTTTTCCTGCACATGTCTCCTTGCTCTGAGCATTAATATGTTCCTTGCACTTGGAGCTAGTATGCTTACTTGCAACACTCGTTCCTCCTTTGTAACGTAACATTATTTTATTCTTTTTCAAGCTCTTAAAACTTGAAAAAGACAAAAAAATCAAATATTCCAAAAAGAGGGGACGGGAAATATGTATTCTTTTTTCAGCAACACAAAGAGTCTCCCTTGGACAAAGCACATCCTTCCATTTTTTCATCAAGCATTGGTATCTAGTATGACCTTAGGAATCTGTTCTCGCTACATAGAGCTGTGTCCTCCTCCATTTGGTTACTCTTCCAAACACATGGAGAGTTTGCGTTGCCTCCTACATCGTGGACTTATGTCAATGTCACACTTCCCGAGTTTGATCATCTTTTGTACTTTTGTCCAAGGGAAGTTTCACCCAAGCTGAGTTGGCCTTTCCGCAGTTTGTCTCTTGACCTCATGATTCGACCATCCTGAGAGTCCAGTCAAGTCCAGATTCGAAATCGACGAAGTTCTTTGCCTTATCATCGAGATCCTCTTGTATTTCCCCGATGAGCCGTCAAAGACCTAAGAGTAGTGAGTTATACACTCCCATTATAGTCCTACCTGATTTTTGAATATCTTGAAGTTTTTTCTCGAGCTATGAAGACCTCATCTTGAGCCATCGAGCGTCACTAGATTCTTGAATATGGATACTATACTTGTATATATTCAACTGATTTTGAGATGTAGATCCACTGCGTATTGCTTGTGGCTACACTTTATATAGTTATATGACATGTATCTGCAGTGTATTTGATTGACAACCATGATTTAGTTCATCTCGAGCATGGGTATGCTCGCCTCAGAGAGACAATTGTTGTTTTGCAGATGGCACCTTCCGAACTCTGGTCTCGGGCTCACTCGATTTCATACATTGGTGAAGAAATTGTAATGTATTTCGGCCATCAAATTCTCTTCTGACCTCACACATTAGGGGGCATTTGTTATAGCCCTAAAATTCCCTACTCATGCATACATGGCCTTGGCCCTCTTACTTGCATATTTTCCCAAAGCATTGCTGAGAAGCTCTTCTTAAAAAACCATTTTTTAGAAGACGTATGTGCCCTACACCATTATATCCTGTGTACATATGCTTTCTGCACCACTACAACTTGCGTACATACGCATGCTGCACCATTACAACCCACGTATACTTGCAAAAGTTGTAAAAAATAAAAAGTTGCAAGGAATTCGTTGAAATTCACGGGCTATTGGAAGTTTCCCAACTAATCCACCTGCTATATCCATTCACCCAACCGAATAACCATCCTTTTGGCATATAAAAGGAGGTTTCGGGGTCTCATTTCACATCTAAGCATAAGAACAATGAAACTCTACCAAATTTCACTTCCCCTCCTTGCCCAAGATATTGCTGCCTTTTGTGAGATATTGCCTCAACATTCCCTCATCAGCCCCTTCTTCCTCCATTTAACCCATTCCCTTCCATAGAGGTGATTAAAATATTGAGAGAAGAAGTCCATTCAATGTGCACTTGGAGCATGGTAAAGAGGAACCCAGACCAGGTTCGCGGAACGGTGGCCGACTCAGATTGTAAGGTATAATTTTTGTATGATGAATAAAAAAATCACATTTTCCTGTCCCAAATGACGATGTTTTGAGTATTTTTATTAATTTATACTTAACATTTAGTATCTAACCCTAACTTATGGATAGAATAACATGCTTTTAGTTCTTGTTTTCCTATATTTGGATGCAGGTAAGCTTTGGGAGGAGACGTGCAGTCAGTGGAACTTCCAAGCTTGAGGAGATCATCACTAGACGTGGGATCAAAGGTATATTTACCCGATATCTTCTCTCATTTGCTTTCTTTTCATTATTTTTGGTATGTTTGGGGTAGAATAGAGAAGTGAAATCTTTTAGACAATTATTCGCTCTGTCTACATCTTGAACCCTAGTGTAGTTAAAGGGGGGTTTTTCCCGCTAGAAATGTCTGCAAGGTTTGATGAAACACCTTAAAGATTTCAGTGAATACTTTAAACTCTATTTCTCTTGAAGTAGAGAAAGCCCCTCAAATATTTCAATGAAAAATTTAAACTTTACTGCTCTAAAATTAGTTAAGCTCCAATGAGAAAAGATTTTGATTGAAGACCTCAAGGTTTTAATTTTCTCCCATATTTAATATCTCTATAATATTTTCAAATCATACTACTATAAAATTATTTCTCACTTCCTTATATTTTAAGTAGAATATTAATAAATAAAGGTAATATGGGTCAATATTGGCATAGGAAACAATAATACAGATGCTATTCATTTTCATGAAGAAAATGTCTATCTTGTGTCTTCTGGTTGAATAAGATACACTTATTGTTTTAATTCACCATTAAAAAATGTTGACTAAATATTCGACTGATGTAATTTCCAATTGTACTTAGTAGTTAATGCAACCATTAATCTAATGGTATTCATTTAAGCTATAGTTTCCCCCATAATTTACTCCTTCTTTCTGTCAGCAATATTTTGCAACCAATATAGCTTTAAACTTGTCTATACTACCATCAACATTGAGCTTAGATTTGAAAAACTATTTTGAACTTATAGGAATTTTATTTTGAGGCAATTCATAGGTTCCCAAGTTTCATTTTTCATTATGGAATAATATTCCTCTTTCATAGCATTCATCCATTCCTTATGATCTTTTTCTTTGTCAAAATTCAAATGTTCTTCTACACTCATAACTTGAGTCATCATAGCATAATATCTACACCTGACATGTGTTTGAATTTTCCTTGTTGATCTTTGTAGTATCTCATTGCTTTGCGGAGTTGCTCCACTATTACTTCGTGTACTTTGGCTCTTGTAGCTTCGATGCTATCTTGATCTTCAACACATCTTGTTGAACTTCAATTTCTTATGCTTTTTCACTTTCAATTCCTTATTTAGGAAGTTTATATACATCTTTATCATCTTCTTTTTGAACCGCATTTGCATAATAATGAAATATAACATCTATACTTGAAAAAACTTTATGAGTAATGGGATCATACATATTGTAAGATTTATGGTTAGCAAAATAACCAATGAAGATACATTTGATCGACTTCACATCAAGTTTCCTTCTATCTTCCTTTGAAATGTGGGAAAATTCTTTACTTCCAAAAATTATCAAATGATTAACAATTGGTTTATAACCATAGAATGGTTCATAAGGAGTTTTATGCTCTAAAAATTTGGTTGGACTTATATTTTTTAGATACAAAGAAATACTTATTGCTTTAGCCAAAAAAACATTAAGAAGATTCTTACCTGTAATCATGCTTCGAGCACATTTAATCAAGGTTCTATTTTTTATGAATCCCACTGTCCCTATAGTATTTGATGAAAT
This sequence comes from Picea sitchensis, assembly GCA_010110895.2. Lineage (NCBI taxonomy): Eukaryota > Viridiplantae > Streptophyta > Pinopsida > Pinales > Pinaceae > Picea > Picea sitchensis. Next base: position 49,767 of record SNQJ01S0008369.1, on the reverse strand, counting down.
ATCCTAATGTGTATTCTCCTCCTTGATCTGATCTAAGGATCTTGATCTGTTTTCATGTCTGCTTTTTAACCATGTTTTTAAACTCTTTGAAATATTCAAACACATCACTTTTGTTTCTTATGAAATAAAAAACCCATGTATATCTTGTTCTATCATCAATTAAGATAATAAAATAAGAAGCTCCCCCAAGTGATCTAGCTTGCATTGGCCCACACATATCAATATGCACTAAGTCAAGAATATCCCTTTCCCTTTTATCTATGCTGATAGGAAACTCATTCCTATGTTGTTTACCAATGCACAACCATCACATTCAACACGTTCATTCTTAAAAATGGGAATACTCTCCACCATCTCTTTCTTTTGAAGTAAAACTAGATCTTTAAAGTTTATATGACCATGCCTTAAGTGCCATAGTTCTTCTGTAGACATAGTTGTTGATGACAATGCTTGTTGATCCTTAACAGTAACATCAAGTTTGTATAGGCCTCCCACTCCATTTATTTCTACTATAACTTTTAAGTAATCATGTATGTCCTTGACATGACAACCTAACTTCACAAATTCAACTTTTAATCCTTGATTTGTGAGATTAATTTTTTCTTAATCCCTGGAACATACATCACATTCTTGATTTCTTCCACATGACCACTCGGAAAAGTCACACATACATCACCATAACCTTTTATTTCATGACATATATCATCACTTAGATAGATTTTAGTGCCATTAGTTTTCTCATGATAAGTTTCAAACCAATATCTATGACATGTCATATGGATAACAAAACCTAAATCTATGAACCATGCATTACAATAACTTGTTTCAGTTGATAAAATTGCATCTAAAATAAATAACTTGAGATTTTTGAGACCATCACTTACTATTTCTTCTCTATCATTAAAATTGTCTTCATGTCTTCTATATTTGGATTCATGAAACTTCTTTTTCCTACCATTCTTAGCATAATGTCCTAACTTACCACAATAGCAACATGATTTATTTTTCTTCACACTTGTATTTGTCCTTGGTGATGCTTAGCCCAGATCCCACTAGAGTCCAATATCTTGCACAGTGGCCAACGCCTCACTCAAGATTTTTATGGGTGGAATTAATTTTTATCAACGGTTCATTGCTAACTTATCTTAGTTATCACTCCCTCTTCATCATATTTCCAAATAGAATCAATTTGTGTGGTCTCCCTTGACACAACAACAATTTCAGGTTCTCAAAAATGCCCATTGTTCTACTTTTGTACTTCATTTACCTGATCTTCATTCTCCCTTTGAGATTGAGACGGACACCTCTCAATATGCTATTGACACTATTTTTAAACAGGGAGGTGTTAACCAAAATTTGGTCAACTATATTTTCCTGCTCTTGGATTAATAAATAAAATTATATTGGAAGATGAAAATTTTTGAACTATTATAATTTCATTGTGTAGCCCTTAGTCTCAGCTTCACCACACATTTTTCAGATCGAAAATTTGAGTTAGTATGCTCAAGATATCCAGGTTTAAAGTTTAAGCGGAAAATGATGCCATTTTCATGTGGAATAAGACTAACTTTTCATGAATATATATATCCAAATTTTCTCGGGCCCAAGACCCTTGATATTCTTAATATCTGTCGGGTTCAAAACCCATAAAAATCTATCTCTCGCAAGCACCCACCATAATTCTCCACTTTTCTCTCATCTCTTTTTCCCCTCTTCCTATACTTAGTCTTATTTTCGAAATATTTCTTTCCTACCCATCCATTCCTCTCACTCTATATCCCACACTTAGAAAAAATTTAAAAATACTTACACACCCACTCACCCCGTCACCACTCCATACTTAGAAATTTTTCTAAGTCCTTTCAGACTCTCAGATTTACCTCACTCCCCAAACCAACACTCTATTCACTCACCTTCCTCCCCCCATCCCACCCTTTATTTCATACTTAAACTTTTTATACCTTTCGTACTCTCATACTCTCATACTTCCCAACCCCCTCACATCCCTCAGTCATCCAAGTATACCCCCCTTATTTATCCCCTCCCCTCACCTCACCCTACACCATCCTAATCTCACCCACTCCCTACATTTCTCCCTCTTCCTCTCCCTCACTTTCCTTCCCCACCTCACCTTACATCACTCCCCAACTCTGCTCTCCTCATTCCCCCCTCCCCTTCACTTCTTCCACCTGCAAACTACCCCCCCTAACTTCCTCTGTTTCCTACTCTCGTTCACTCTCCCTTTTAAACATATTACCTTAAACCCTTTTAAATTATTCAATTGCCAAACCAATTAAACCCTCCCACATGGACACCTGCGAAAAAATGACAAGTGGCAGCATGAGAATGGTGCCATATGGAAACTCATGAGTGGGCAACAGGGCAAATTTATGAGGGTGATACATGACACACTCTTATTGGATACACATGGCAGATTTTTGACCTATCATATGAAGACATGTGGTAGTATACCAGTGGAAACACATGGAGATATTCAGTTGGAGCATCAACATGGTGACTCATTATTTCTAACTGGGAAGATTGGTGGTTGACTTGGCATGCAAAATTATTATTTTATTCAACAATTTTCTAAGGGTCTAATCCTCCAAGCTCCATTATCTCCTCTCTTCTTTGTTTCTAGTCAACTATACGTTACACTTAACATTATATGCCACTAAGACTTTCCTATTCCCATGCACGTGGGATAATATTCATGAAGACAATCTGAAATTACTAAAGGAAGGATGAAATTCATCCAAGGGCCCACATTTTCCCATCAATTTTGATCGACGGTGGTTGAGTGTTAATCTTGCGAAGGCCATAACTTCAGCTTTGAGTGTCGGAATTGAGTAAAATTTATATTGTTGGAAAGGTATTTCAACGTAGAAGATGATGGTATAAGTTTAAAAGGATTAAAGGTGCTATGTTTTTCTCAGAATTTAAAATATCAGTCAGATTCATTTTTAATGGGCTTGCGTGACAACTCAACTTCACGAGCTCATATCTTGAGATCCAGGCGACAGATTTGGGAAAAAATTATATCATTGGAAAGATAAGACGATGAAAATAATATATGAAGTGATTTACATGGATAAAAGGTTGACTATCAATTTCATAAAAATAAAACACAGTCCCCCTATTTTAAAAGGGCAATTAATTGAATTTTGAAAATAAAAGTTTATTTAAAAACTTTTATTAAAAAATGAAAGGGACCCATTTAAAAGTTACAGATGTTAATGATGTGAATTCAATAATAATAACTTAAATGAGGCATTAATTAAAGAATATATTTTAAGAATAAAAGTGTACGAGAATTTCAAGAGAGAAAAAAATCCTAACTACTCATTGAGTTAGAAAATCTCACCTTAAAAAGAGGAGAAAGACTTCATCAAGGGTTAACATAATCAAAATTATCAGAGGGGTAGGGAAGAATATCAGAGGAAGAATAAGGTACAACCATGGATACACAAGAAATATTCTGATCAAGGAAAATAAATCTCCATCTTCTCCACTCTTTCTATTCTTCTACACCATTTCTAATAGCTTTATGTTTGAGTCTGTGAGTTGGGAACAAGGGTGAGTTCTTGGGTGTTCTTCTTGTATTCTTCCAAAATATTTTTCTTGTATTATCATGGAGTATTTATAGCCATATACATGACTGTAAAATATTTTGTAATGAAGAATATTTTTCATGAATAAACTCCACAAATAATTTATTCGGGGTTGATTTCAATTGTATCTTGTAACTTTGAGTCTTAAGTATGAGGTATTTGAGATTGACCTATCAAATTCTCTTTTGATATTGATAGGAGTACTATTTTAAAATTATTTGAGATGATCAATTTATTCTCTCCTATTTGTTGTGAAGAAGACACATATACATTCATATATGATTAAGAAGATTATGTATGTGATGTTGATCATGAAGAACTTCTGATGTTGAAGTCTTCCTTAAATATTTTCTTATTGTAAAGAGACTTCTTTCTGTACATAAAGATTATATCATGTCATTAAAGACCATATCATTTCCTAAATTCAAGCAATAAAGACCTAGGGTTTTCTTTCTAAGCATTCTCCTAATCCAAGATATTCAATCTATATCTTTTAGCCAAATAGGAGTACCACCTCTCTAAAAATGCAGGGGGATTCATATCCTTGTGAGGTTTCCGTTTTAGTCATGATGGATTCAAGCGTCAACAAGAGGAAACCCTATTGTATACCATTCAGAGACATTGTTTTATGCCGAACACAATTATAGAACTTATGGAAAAGAGTTATACAATCTGGTACATCCTAGGGAAAGAAAAAAATACTCCACATAGATCATCATCCATTGATTTTCATCAATTCTCACACTAAGATACATGAGCAGTGTCATTTAAAATGGGTCACTTACATTAAACATTTTCATTTGGTGATTAAATACAATAAGGGCACGCCCAATCGGATGGCTGATCTCTTGAGCTTCCCCCCTACACATGTACTTCAACTCATGGCTGTGAGTTTTGCTGCCTATGAGGCTTGGACGCCTCTCTATGCTTCTGATCCCTTCTTTGAAAAGATATGGGATACTGTGCAACATCCTACTAAGGTCAATCAAACAACATTTCTAGATTATAAAATTAGAGATGGGTGACTATATAAAATCAACCAGTTATGTGTCCCAACTTCTGAAGATCGTATTATTTTGATTAAAGAGGCTCATGCTTCCTCCTATGGTGGAAATTTTGGGTCTCTGAAAAATAGTTAAGCACTTGTAGTGATATTTATTTGGCCTTACATGACTCTTCAAGTGGATCATTTCTTTCATGCTTGTGCCTTGTGTAGTCAACATATACCTGCCAATCACAAATTTGGTTTATATCAGCCCCTTCCTCTGACTTCCCACCCTTGGGATTATACTTCCATGGATTTGATTAGTGGTTTACCTATGACCTTACAAAAACATGATGCTCTCTAGGTTATTTTTTTCCATTTCTCGATGATGACTCTTTTTATCCCTTGCGATAAGACCACTATTGCTGCCCAAACCACATGCTTGTTCTTTCATAAGGTTTGGCCACACTTTGGACTTCCTACTAGCATCATCTCTAATCGTGACACTCACTTTCTCAACACATTAAGGAAAACATTGTGGGATTTACTCGGTTGTCAGCTCAAATATTCTATTGCCTTCCATCCCCAAACCGATGGTAAAACCGAGGTAGTTGACGATAGCCTTGTCCATACTCTTCAAATTCAATTTTCCAAAATGAAATAGTGGGATACAACCCTCCATGTCATTCAACATAGTTATAATAGTGTTGTACATATTTCTACCGAGATATCTCCTTTTGAGACCTGCTTTGGATATCAACCTTTAGCCCCTTATGAAATTCCTCTTACCTTGCAGCCTTCTGGAACTCCACACCATAAAAAATAACAAACATCCACCCTTTCATTTTTGCAGAATCTAGCACCCAAACATGCCCAAGTCTCTAAAGTGCTAAAGTCAACCCAACAATGCTACAAAGCCCACCATGATGCTCATCGTTCCCCTATGGTTTTTACTCTTGGTGGTAAAGTTTGGTTTTACATGGAACGTCAGAATTTTAAATCCTAATGTCATCACAAACTAAAGCCTCTCTGTTATGGCCCTTATATTGTTCTCCAATAGAGTTGGGACAATGCTTATCTCTTTGACTTCCCACCACAACTAGGAATTCATGATGTGGTGAATGTGAATACTCTGAAACACTATGAACCCCCATTGCTAGAAGATAATGTATCTTACCTTGTTGAACACACATGCCAAAATCATGCTTAGGATAAATGGATTTTGGAAGCTTCCATGAACAAGCATTTTCCTCAATTACCAACGGAAGTGGGGACACTTCCGGGCTTAAAAACAGAGGAATTGGGAAACCCAACAAACATCCATGTGAATACTAAGGAAGGCACACTCCCTCAACCAGCTGGATTCTTGGAAGACTCACTCTCTTAGGTTATTGGAGGACAAGAAAAAATGGGCACAAGTCCCAAGTAAGTAGTTGATCATATCTAATTAACTAGATGTTAGAAGCTAGCCATAGCTTGACCCATTCAAGCCATCATGTAATATAATACATCCCACCTCCTATTTTAAATAAAGCTACTATCATTTTTCTCTTAGTTTGTTACAATATTCATGTTTTCATGTTCTAGTTAAATTCTCGAGTATTGTTATTGCAGATCACTTATATAGGGAATGATGTTTTTTTTTACAGACATTCTTAAGAGAAAGTTTGCCTTGTTTTCTCTTCTCTCCCAATATTGAACTGAGGCTGATGGGTTTGTTTCCTTAGCTTCATTTACACAAGCAATTGGCCAAACATTGTACCATTCCATTAAACTTTGCAACTTAAATTTCCAATTTACATAATTTCCCCCCTCTAATTTGTTTGATTAATTTAAATAGGAATTAGTGAAAGAATTGGACATCTTTGGGAAACACAATATAAAATACCAACAATATTCCAATCTTCCATACTAATCACCCAACAATTCTTAAAAAAAAATGATTTCAATGACTTCCTGCTTGGCCACGGAAACAATCTACGACTATCTACATGCAATTCTCTCCCAGTGATTCGTCCTCTTGCTGACGACTATATTCTCTACAAATATATACAACCAACCCTTCATTGATTTGTTCTCTTGTTGGCAGCTATATTCATCCTCTTGCTAGAACAACCCTCTCGAATCAATGGATGGTTGATGGATTTTAGTGGTGTCTTAGCATTTCCATTGAGGATTTATGGGAGCAACTTTTCCTCCTTTGGAGAACCTCTTTTTCTCTCACATGCAATAAATTACTCAGGAAATTTCAAGAAAAATTCATATGTATGAATGGAGATAGGTCCGTACTGTGCATAAGGAGCATTTTGTGAGCCATACAAATGCATGCAATGATGGCTTAAGGTTGAAGCATTCTCTGGGTAGTGATGGCCTCATGCTTCCTTACTTATGCTCTAATACCAAAATAGAGAGACAATGGACAACAATCACATAGAAGTTGAGACTAATCTGTTTATCCATCTCATACATTAATCATAAAAATGTATATATCTATAGGATGAAAAACAAATACGTTTTATAACGAACCTTGAAATAACTAACAATTTTGATTGTGTAACTACTAGCATAACAACTTGCTAATAATTCATTTTGATAAATATTTCTATCAAACAATTTAGTGATTAATGTATTTTCTCTTTACATCTTGAATTGAATTTCTGCACATCTTCAAGACATGAAATGTCCAGTTGCACAGTTGCATATGCATTCTTGTTTGGTTAACATGTGTAGTTCAATTATTTGGTTGTTATTCTATGGAATTATTTCAATATACAACTATGTTACATATTTTGGGTGACCCAATTTATCAAGTAGACATCATAAATAAGCAAGGTCGATGCTTGGAAGACGCCGTCAACCATTTTATGAGCAATATGGGAGCTAGAATTACACATAGATTAACAAAATTAATTTTGCTAATATGCATTAGCATGGTTATATAAAATATAGCACATTGTAAATGTAACAACATATGAAAGGGTTATTAATATTAAAGTAACAAGTAGTACAAGCAATATTATTTGGCTTAAGGGTTTTGGTATATTTTAAACCAATAGTATTAATTTGCTCGAGAGTTTTTAATCCGGATTTATGTTCGACACGAAATGAGAGCGGAGATATAATAAAGAAATGCACAGAGATATTGCATATATTCAATAATATAACAGAAATGTATCAGAGATGCAACCATAAACACAGATATACAGTAATACCCGATTTCTATTAATTAGAGAAATGTACAAAGACTATAAAAATACAGAGTGAAAGACTCGCTAGAATGGTGGCAGCTTATCTCTGAGAAGAGATGTGATGGCTACTCGCATCCGCAAGAAGATGGTTACAATGAGGCTCTGGAGGCCTTTTTTTACAATAATCGGGAATGCCAAAAGTCCTAGACATCCAAAAACCTAACCCTAGGAGATGAAGTGCCAAAAGTCATGTGGGCCCCGTTTGGGTAAGTTGGTGCATCAACTTCCCGGGGTCGTAACTT
>SNQJ01S0008368.1:113254-126600 GCA_010110895.2 Picea sitchensis | reverse complement strand
TGGTGACAAATATTTCTCAACAAAGGTTGGTGATGTTATTCACAGAGGGTCTAGATGAACCCTTGAGAGGATGGGTGAAGGCCTTTAGGCCAAACAAATTATAGGAAGCCATCATTAGAACCAATGACATGAGGGACATAGTCTCCAAGAAGGTACCAACAAAACCCTTCACCCCTCAAGGGGTAAGGAGATGAGGTTTCCCTAGAATCCATGGACAGGGAAGGACAAGATAGATGAGGAGACTCAGAGAGAACTCAAGATGAAGAAACTTTGCTTTAGTTGCAAAGATCCATGGGAGTCGGGTCATCGATGTATGGGAAAAGGCAAATTCCATTGCATTGAGGTACTTTTCAATGAAGAGGATGGTTGTGATGATGAAGGTATTGGACAGGACAATGATGAGCCATCGTATTCTATAGATCAAACGCCATTGCAGGATAGCCCCAAGGGAGTGACCATTGCCACACTTTTAGGAGTCCCTAAATATTACACTTTTAGGGTCAGAGGCATTATGCAGAGGCAGAGGGTTACAACACTGGTCAATGGTAGAGCCACCCACAACTTCATTGATGCTACACTTATCACCAAGAGACAAATCCATCCGGAGGATTTCGAGGGATTCAATGTGGTAGTAGTATATGGGTACAACATGACATGTACTCAGAGGATCAAGGGATTGGAAGTAACATTGGGAAACTATACATTGACCGATGAATTTTATATCGTGGATTTAGAAGATACTCATGTGGTACTAGGCGTTTAGTGATTGTACTCATTGGGAGATATCCGCATGAATTATCAGGACATGAGGATGGAGTTCGAGGACAAGGGTGGAAAACGAGTCATTCTAAGAGGTATGCCAATAGGTGCCCCCAAGATCATGTCTAACTAATGCATGGAGGCCCTTTTTAGACACGGGGACGTGGCTTGCGCAGAAGAGTGCTTGATCACCATGGAGAAGCCATCACAAGAACACAAACATTACCCTGTGGATATCCAAGCATTGCTTAGAAATCATGAAAGTGTTTTTGAAGCGTTGTCAACAGGGAGACCACTAGATAGAGGGTTTAAGCATGTCATTGAGCTAGAAGAGGGATCAATGCTCGTGATCACGACCCCCTACAGGCATCCAAAGAGATTCAACGATGAAATAGAGAAGGCCATAAAGGAATTCCTAGAGATGTGACATATCAAGCCTAGCTCTAGTCCTTTTTCCTCGTTAGTTGTACCGATGAAGAAGAGAGATGACACTATTAGTATGTGCATATACTACATGGAATTAAACAAGAAGACCATAAAAAACCGATACCCAATACCCAGGATTGATGAGCTAATCGACAAGCTACATGGGGCAGTGTACTTCTCAAAGGTTTATCTGCGATCATGATACCACCAGATTTGGGTTAGAGAGGAGGATATCCATAAAACAACATTCAAGTGTCACTATGTACATTATGAGTTTCTAGTCATTCCCTTCAGGTTGACTAACACACCAACTACCTTTTAGTCATGCATGAACCATATCTTCAACAAACAATTGATGAAATTCTTACTGGTGTTCTTCGATGATCTTATAATCTACATCAGGACGTGGGAGAAACATCTGAATCATGTGGAAAATATTCTCACCATTATGGAGGAGCAGTTGCTTTTTGCCAAGGAGGCAAAGTGTGATTTCAGGTTGACAAAGATCCTCTATCCGGGGCACATGATTGGTGTTGAGGGAATAAAGGTGCATGAGGAAAAGATCCATACCATCTTATAGTGGCCCACCCCGAGGACAGTCACAGATCTACAAGGATTATTCGGGATATGCAACTATTACATGTGCTTTGTGAAAGGATTTTCACAATTGGTTGTGCCATTGACAGGACTCACCAAGAAGGGGGTGTTTTGATGGTCGAAGGACACATAAGTAGCATTGGATAGAATGAAGAGGGTGATGAGCACTTGCCCAGTATTATCACTCCCATATTTCACGCAACCTTTTGTGCTGGAGTGTGACGCATTTGGTGAGGGGATAGGAGCAATATTGATGCAGAACCGACACCCGATAGCTTTCAAGAGTAGAAAGTTAAGGGACCCTTAGAAGCTCTATCTGATCTATGATAAGGAGATGTTGGCCATCATGCATGCATTGGCCAAATTCAGACAATACTTGGTAGGAGGACGCTTCGTGGCTAGGACTGACCACAACAACTTGAGATATTTCTTGGAGCAACGAGACCTGAATGAGAGTCAACATAAATGGGTGAGTAAGGTGCATGCATATGATTTTGACATTGAGTGTGTAAAGGCGAAGAAAAATATAGTTGTTGACGCCTTATCCAGGAGACCTCTAGCCTTCTCCACGACAGAGATATCAATAGACTGGAAGTCCATTCTCTTGGTGGAATATTGCAAGAATACCTTTTCTTGTGAGCTAATGGAAGGCAATATTCAGGATGACAGGTACATGGTAGTGGATGACATCATCTACTACAAAGACATGATCTATCTTTCCCCTGATTCTGCACTCAAGGCTAAGATTTTAAGGGCATTAAATGATGCACCACTGACAGGGCACCAGAGGTATTCTAAGACCTACAGGCAGGTGAGGGAGAGATTCTGATAGAAGGGTCTCAAGGGGGATGTACTTCATCATGTGAGGGAGTGCATGAATTTCCAATAGAACAAGTCAGAGTTCACACATCCTGCAGGATTGCTTCAACCATTGTCGATTCCAGAGAAAAAGTGGGATAACATTTCCATGGACTTCATCACAAGATTGCCAAAGGTACAGGGCATGGATTGTATATATGTGGTAGTGGACATATTGACTAAATACGCACACTTGTTTTCCATCCATACAATGTACAATGCATCTCATGTAGCATATCTATTCTTCAGGGAGGTGTTAAGACTTCATTGTCTTCCGAGGAACATATCAGTGACCGGGATAACATGTTTCTCAGTGCGTTTTGGCGGGAATTGTTCAGGTTATCTGAGACAGAGTTGATACCTAATACTATCTATAACCCCCAGATAGATGGGCATACCGATATAGTAAACAAATGGATCGAGGGGTACCTGAGGAACTATGTGTCAGGGCAACAACATGCATGGATAAAGTGGTTACAACTCGAGGAGCATTGCTACAACACCATCGTCACATGTCCATCAAGATGAGCCCATTCAGGGCATTGTATGGCTATGACACTCCATATTTTGTGGATTTGGTGTTTGGAGAGAGTTGATCTCCCAAGGCCAAAGACTGGTTGCAAAAAAGTCAGGACATATTGAGAGTCATGTTCTAGAGGCATTTTGGATAAGTTTTGGGATCTACGCCAAAAGGAAGTCGAAGGGTAAAAGGAAATTAGAATATGGACCAGAGTGCGTGACGAGAGCGGACTTCAAGGAGTCAAAGAGCGCGACAAAAGGATGCGCGACGGAGTAGCGCACAAAAGGTGGAAAACGGTTATAAACTGTTGGGTTTTGGGGACACTTTTTCCACTTTTGTAACGAGCTTTTGGGGGCCACTTTGTCCAATTTTGTAACATGCTTAGCCCTATTGTTATGTGTAAATATGTAAAAGGGTTCTTTGGGAGGAGAGAGATATAGTGGGGGTATGTAGTGTGTTCATCATATGAAAAGTTTCTAGTGCTTTTGGGTAAGGGAGTGGAGCGAAGGAAGAAATTTGAGGTATGACCGAGGAGTGAACTCGCACTGCAGCAGAAGGACTAGGCATGCTTGGGTGATGTTACGGTTGCATATTTTGTAGTGCAGTGCGCAGTTGTAAGAAAACTATTAATGAATAATATAAGAATCCAGTCGTTGTGGACGTAGCCCAAGTTGGGTGAACCACGTAAATCTGTGTGTTATGATGTGTTTGCAATTTATGATGTTTTATGATATATGTTGAATATATGGCTCATGTATAGACTATGTTTAATGATAAAGTAATTGTTAAACTATGAGAACTGCGCACGTGAGTAAATGGTAGCAAGGACATCAAGGATGCCTCACTTCCCCTCATCACTGCAAAACCTTAGTTCCTGTGGCCCCTCTAGATGCCTTGGGTGAGACTTCACTTGCTTTGTAGGTGATGTCGAAAGGGCTGATATGTAAGGTTTTTGTTGGTATTTGAATGATTAACCCCAGGTTTTCCCTTGTGCGCCAACAAATGGTTCTGTTGTCGGGACCAAGAACTGTAATTGAGGGGAATGTTTTGGAGGCTGAATAGGGAATAAATTGAAGAATGGCTAGAGAGGAAGCAATGAGGCTTTTCTAGAGAACATAATCGAAACGCTAGGATCGATGATGAACAATGGTTACAAAGGTATGTTTTCACATATTTGCATGAAATTTTCTTTCGTGAATTTTTTATTATTTTGACTGAATGGTTATAAAGGATAATGGAGAACATTAGGAGATACAAAACTAAAGCCCCGAGAAAATGGACTACTGAATTGATCAGACAAATCAATACTGTAAGTAATACGGTTTCTCACGCAATAGATTTCTGGTTGAGTAGTATACTGGGGGGTTATATTACAAAGTTTGCAGTAGATTGTACCCAGTTTTATAGTGTCGCGAAAAGGTACTTATTCAAGGGTCCGCGTGGAATATATTTGAGCGCATTATATACTTGGATAAATATGTTACCATGCTATAAGAATTTCATGAATATGGAGTCTGATAGCTAAGTGCCTTCACACACATACAAGAACTGGGGAGTGACCGGAGGACGGTATGAGAGTGGGAAAGATGAGTAAGGAATGGATGGATTGAGGATGTCGAGTGAGGATACTGACTCAGATGGAGAGATTGGAGTACTTCATTGTGGGGAAAGTTTTAGATATAGTAAGAAGGAGATTGTGACTGGAAAATGAGAGCAGCACAGAGAATTCAAGGAAAGTAACCCTTGCGCAAAACTTCATATCACATCGTACGGAGAAAGAAAAAGGAAAGAAAGAGATCATTTGTACTGCCCACCAGAAGAAGGGAGTCCATCTCATATCAGAATCTGTGTCAAACCCACGACCCCGTGTGCGCCATTAAGGATTAAAGCATGAACTAAGACTTATTCAAGAGCAATTGTAATAAGTGGAGGAAGTCAGAGAAATAATCAGAATAATGGGGACGTCACAACAAACCAAAGTCAATCAAAATCACCAAAGGTAAGTACAACGACATGAATAGATCATACATTGAGAATTCTTGAGTTTCAGGGAATAGGGTCGAAGGACCCTTAGTAACACTTGTTTGTATGTGACACAATATGGACTGCAAAGAGTGTCTAGGATGAGGCGATGAAAATCGTGCAGTTGGCCATGACGTTCAGGGGCCATGCACTACTGTGGTATATGAAGTTTCAAACAACTACACCGGTCGGATAGTCAAGAACTTTGGCAAAAATCAGACAAGTCTTGTTAGAGGAATTTAGGAAGCCAAGATCTGAATCGCAATATATTACAAAACTGAAGGAAATTAAGCAAGTGTAGAATGAGAAAGTGTGGGACTAGAACGAGAGATTTAAAGATGTAATGGGTAGGTTAACCTTTCATATTCATGACAAACAACACAGGCCTATTGTCGCACATTTGTTGTCCTTTAACACAAAGAAGGTCATGTCGCAGCCATAAGCTTTGTAAATCATGATGAAATTGGAAGCATCTCCTATAGGAGATGGCGCAGGTACAGTCACAGTTGGTTACGCTGGGAATTCAATTATCAGAGATAACGAAGGAAAAGGAAAAGTGTGAACATGTTTTGTGTATAAAATATAAAACAAAAAGCCATAGGAAGGAAGAGTGTCCAGTCTTCACGCAGTATATGGCTACAGAGCACCAAACCCATTGGCAGGAGGAGTGGGGTACTGTGAGATATGTAAGACATAGGGCCATCATTTGACTGCTTGTCCTGTACTGCAAAAACATCAAAGTACCCCAAGAAATTTATTCTATCATTTTTGCAAATCGATAGGACACAATGAGAAAGATTGTCGTGCATTCGACTTGATGAGAGAGCACACTTTAGACACATACAGAATTCAGGAGGAAAATGTCGCAGCATAAAGAGGAATTCCACAATATAACACCCCAAGAATCTTTAATCAAGGTGGACGTGGAGGTTTCCACAGAGGTCAAGGACATGGAGGATTTGGTCGAGGAGGAAAAGGATCGATAATTTGTTACAACTGCAATCATCTGGGACATTTAGGAAGAGATTTCCTAAATCAGTGCATGACATGGATGTATTGCAGAGCCTTGGATCATGTGACAAAAGATTATCCTCAACTAATAGCCAAGTGGTAGGCGAGAGGGAATCATAACCAACATCAGAATCAGAACCAAAACTTGTAGATGAAAGTTGTTGAAGAACACGATGATCAACCAAGAGTAGCAGTTGTTACGCGCGGTGGAATGAGAATCAGACCAAATGCGACAGAGAAAGGAAAGGGAGTGGAACAATGGATTAGGAAAGCAGTTGAGCCCATGCCAACATTCAATCCACAAAAAGAAAGAAAAACTTGTCAGCAAGCAAGGAAGGATATACTAGGACCATACTGGATAGCTTCAACGTCAAAGACACCACCATTGTACGATATGTCGTTAGTTTATGATTGCACTATTCCAGACAGGCCAATCGAGAAGGTAAACACTTTGACATACTTTCTAAAAAGCTATTTAGAATCGATGCAGGATGAGACAACAATGAATACACAACGCAAGATGATTGATCAGTGTACACAAGACAGAGAAGTACCTACGACACAAAAAGTAGTGAACCAAGTCTTGCGCAAGAAGAGGACAAACTGAGGGTTCAAATTAAGTGCACAGATAGAAGAATATGACATGGATAGTGTCATCTTGGACTTAGGATCAGACGTCAATGTTCTTCTAAGACAGACGTGGGAGATGATAGGAAAACCAAAGCTAGTTTGGTCAACTATCCAATTGAGGATGGCTAACCAACATAAGATAATATTGATCGGGAGACTGGTAGGAGTATCTGTGAACATAGATGGAGTGCGCAATGTAGCTGACTTTGAAGTCATCAAGATTGTGAATAACAGTCAGTCGTACCCAGCTTCACTTGGAATGGATTAGGCCTTCGACAATCAGGCAATCATCAACTTGAAGAAAAGAGAAATGATTTTTGAAGGAGGAGGCTTAGAGGTCATTGCACCAATAGATCATATGGAGGCAAGAAGATATGTGGAACCCGCAAGAAGGGAAATTGATAACTTCTATAACGTGACAATGCATATGGATGACTGCGTTAATCCCACTGCGGATGGTGCGCTTAATTGGAGAAGCATAAGCTCTTGTGCATCAGACATGGAGGAAGGACTTGAACAATGGAACTGCTAGTTGCATGAATTGTTGACCAGAAGGCATGCACGCATTACTCGCTCATTACGCTGGATCGGAACATAGGTACAAGATGTGCCAAAGTTGGAAGGATTAACTGAGGTAAGTTATTTTGTCAATGAATTCGAGTTGTAGATACCTGAACAACAAAGGTTATTAGCATTAGATGTTGCACTAAGAGTAACCCCGGGGAGATGGTGGGCAATCCATGAGGAAGGGATAGAGGATTGGCAACATTGCAAAAGGATGATGCAAATCAGATTTGGAATGAAGAATATTATACCCAAGTATACAAGCATGAGAAATTTGAAGGATCATGCAGTGCGATGTATTACAAATTGGAGGCAAGTACCGAAGCAAGAATTGACGCATAGGTTCATACATACGCTAGAGACAGTTCTGAGGAACTGGTACTTAGAGCTAGAAGTGCGCAGAGGAACGACAGACCGAGAGGAGCTCATCCAAAAGTTTAAGGTAATATTCAATTTTGAAGTCGAGTCACCTTTAGTTGATGTAGTCTTACAAGTCATTAGAGGCGAATTTTTTATGGAAGAAGAACAAGTAGGAATAATACATACTTGTAGTGCGCACAGAGAGTCTGTGACAAGTCATGAATTGTTGGAATGTTATAACATTACCAAGGATGAGAAAGAAGAAGAAGACCCAAAAAATGTACATGTATCATAAATTGAAGGGGAGCTAAGCCAGTGAGACATAGACCTTACAGATTCAATCCAAAGTATAAGGAAAAAGTGAAACTAGAACTTGACAGGATGATAGAAGTTGGTATAATTGAACCCATCGCAGAATCTAACTGGATAAGTCCGATGGTGGTTCAAGATAAGAAAATGGGGGTTATTTGAATTTGTGGAGACTTAAGAAAGTTGAATGATGCCTGCTTACATGACTCGTTCCTGACCCGCTTTATAGATGAAGTATTGGAAAATGTAGGAGGACAGGAGGCCTACTCATTCACCGATGGATTTTCATGATACCATCAGATAAATATTGTGCTAGAAGACAAACATAAGATGACCTCTGCGACAAAATGGGGAATCTACCAGTACACATGATGTTGTTTGGATTAAAGAATGCACCTGCTGTGCAGTTTTCTAGAGTGGTTGTCCCAGCCTTTAAGGAGTTTATTCATCAGTTTATTGAAGTGTACCTAGATGATTGGAAGGTCTTTATCCCGTTGAAAGATCACATAGAAAATCTAAGGTTGATTCTTGATAGATGTAGACAATATCAGATTTCATTAAATTTGAAGAAATGTATTTTCTGCGCACCGTTTGGGATACTGCTAGGTTATGTGGTATGCAAGCAAGGTTTGTTAGTTGATATGGAAAAGATAGCAGTAATTGTTAATTTGCCACCACCTGAATCAGTGCGACAATTGAGAACAACGTTGGGTCATGCAGGTTACTACCGAAAATTTATTTAAGGTTATGCGTAGATTACAACCCCATTGGAGAAGTTATTGAAGAAAGAAGCTAAGTTTCAGTGAAATGAAGACTGTCAGAAGGGCCTAGATGTATTGAAACAAAAGTTAGTAATTGCGCCCATTCTGGTTTGCCGGATTGGCAGAAAGAGTTTCACGTCCATGTCGATGCATCATCAATAGTGCTCGACATAGTGTTATCCCAGCTTAGGGAGGGTGAATTAGATCATCTAATTGCTTTTGCTAGCAGGAAGTTGTCAACTGCTGAAAAAATTATACGACGACATAAAGGGAAGGCTTGGCAATGGTGTATGCTTTGCAGAAGTTCAAACATTATTTATTGGGATCCTAGTTCAATATGTATATAGACCATTCTGACTAAATCATTCACATGAAGGAGACATTTTGGAATTAGGTGAGTGGAAAGTTGGGGCGCATCGTTGAGCTTATGAAAATGGCGGGTTAGGGTTAGGAAAAACCTGACGGGGATGGGGGTTTTATAGGATTTGGTAAGGGTGTTAGCGGGCTGATACATGGGAGGTTGTTCAGGTCAGTGGTTTGATATGGCGACGACAGAGTAGGGGGGAGACCCAATCAACACCGATGGTGACAGGATCTTAGCAGCTTTCTCTACGGGTTTGGAGGGACGCGAAGTCTTGGACGTATGGAAGGAGACAGGTGGGGCGCGGGGTTTTCTTGAGGATGAGAATCCCAGGTTGGAGGTTTGTGCGTCAGGGCTGACTATGTGTGAGGAGGTGGTAGGTTCGGGAGCTATCCTTTCATGTGTGATAGGATCAAATTTTACTTCGGTGGGTGAGCTGCCTTTTACCAGAGGTTTGGGAGGAAGCTTACGCGCGATACTCTGGTCCGGAGGGGGGTCTTGAAAGGGGTTTAGGGAATGATGTGGGGATGATTAGATCAGGGGATTGTGTCTCGATTTTAGGTTTCTTGGAGGAGGGTGCTTTGTGTGGGCCTAAAACGGTTTCAGAGGCTTTCAGTTCACTATTGGTGTACTCGTCGTCCGATTTTCTCGTAGACGACTCTCTGGGTGGTGACAGGGGAGCTAGGGGCATCACGATAAGGGATGTTGTTGAAGGTATTATGGGTAATGTTCTTAAGAAAAGAGGGGGAAATCCTTCAAGGGACTCACAACGGTCGAAGAGGCCTCTATAGGGACAAAAAGGGGTGGAGGGACATCTCACTTCGTCCTCGAAACCCATCCAGTGTACTCGTGATAGGACTTGCGCTGATCGGATTGTTTTTGGGGTGGATATTGACATGGATAGAGTGGTGGATTTCTTAGAATGGGTGGTGGTTGGTCGGGTAAGGGGCAAGAAGTTGGGCATGGATTTTCTGAAGAATTGGATAACCAAGAACTGGTTAAAGGATATTGCTAAGATGCCACACATTCGCTTCCTAACACAGGGTTGGTTTACCTTCATTTTTCATCCACAGAGGATGTTAATTGGGTTTTATTGAAGGTTTGGAGCATGACGGATACACCCATTATCCTTAAGAGATGGACCCCTACATTTGATGCAAAGAAGGAAAGGATCAATGAAGAACTGATTTGGGTCAGGCTTCCGGGTCTTCCAATGCAGTTTTGGAATCCTCATCGCTTTGCTGCCATTGGAAATATGTTGGGGAGTTACTTAGATGCGGATATGTCTTTCAAATAAACTAGGCATATGTCAGTGGCTCGAATTTTGCTCAGGCTAAATTTGCGCCTGGGTCTACTACAGGAGATAACTATAGAGTCGGCGGCTGAAACGTTTGTTCATATTATGCATTATGAAGGGATTCCTTTTCGATGCCACAGATGTCATGTATATGGTCATGGGATTGCTGAATGTACTCTGCCTTCCAAATGGAAAGGTCATAAAACCAAATGATCGGTATCATCTACTTCTCCCTCGAGGAAGTCTTTGGAGGAGCAACTGGATGTTGGAGAGAAAAAGGGGGGGTTGAGGAAACCTTCTGTGGGAAAGGACTCGAAGGGGTTTATTCCAGTCAACTCGGGATGTTGTACAGTTTCGACTAATGCTGTTGGGACAAAGCTTCCGCCACCTTTGGTGGACAATCTTTGCCAAGAGCAGGATTTCTTGGGTAAGTCTTTTTTGGGTGTTTCTCTATTTGCACCTTCTCCTTTTACAAATGTGGGGTTTGATGTTATGGTTCATAATGGTGTGGGTAGTCTCTTATCGAGTGGTGGGAAGGGTATCTCGGTGGAGTGTTTGGTCTCTCTTTCATGCCCTTTGACCTCCTGTGGGTTGGTTTTTTCTCCTCCGTTGGTCACACCTTCAATGAACTTTGGGGGGGTGGGGGGCACTTCATTTCTTAAGGATTTTCCTTTGCCTGGTCAGTTTCCTTTGCAAGAGGTAGGTGTCATGGGACCCCGTCCTGGCCTTCCCTCATGCACTACGTCTTTTTCTCCCTTAGTTGAGGTACCCACTACCTCTCTCTCCTCTTATTTTTCCACCCCCTTTGCTTCTACATACTCCTCATCGGAAGAAAGCAAGGTTCGTTACCACCTTAGAAGTAGGTCAGTGGTCAAGGGAGAACTACTGGTGGCTGATGTCTAGGGTTCAGATGGACGAGGGCTGGGATCCTTTACTTGACCTACTTCTGTGGGTAAAGGAAGGGGACATAAATCACATCTCCTATTGGCACAAGATCGGGTAAGGATTGATTTGGCATTGGGGCGACAATCTTATATTGAATCGGCGCTTAGAGAAAAGAAAACCCATGAGGTGGTAACCTCATGAGAGTCTTGTCTTTCAACTGTTGGGGGTTGGCGAACACATCAAAAAAATCGTCTCTACGAAGGCTAGTGGAGCTGAATTCACTGGATGTCATTATGCTACAAGAAACGTTAGGGGATAACGACCCAATGGTAAAGGTTCTTGAGTCCTTGTTTCTGGGATGGATGTTTGCAGTGGTGGATGCCAGGGGTCATTCAGGGGGTTTGGCTACTGGGTGGCATAAAAAGAATTGTAACTTGGAAAGTGTTTGGGGGTTTGCTTTAGGAATTGGTCTAGCGATTTTCTCTTCTGCACTGGGGCGTATGTGACAATTATCAATGTTTATGGGCCTTACCAAGATAAACAACGATACTAGAATTATTTAGTAGAATGCTCGTGGTTCTAGGGTAAGGATCTTATTCTTGGAGGAAATCTTAACTTCTCTTTAGGGGCCTCGGAGGTTTGGGGTCAGCGGGCTGCCCCAGACTCCTTAACCAACTTCTTTCTTAATTTTTTGGACCAGACGGGGTTGGTGGACATTAAACCACAAAAATTGACCCCTACTTGGTGTAATATAAGGATTGGGGATGACATGGTGGCTAAGGGTTTGGACAGATTTTTATTGGCAAAAGAGTTCTTGGATTCTTTTGAATTGGTTAGACAGTGGGTTGCTTATGGTGGGGAATCTGACCATTTTCTGATTATGCTAGAGCTAAGGGATAGAAGCAGGAAGGTTTCTAGCCCTTTTAAATTCTTCGAGGGATGAATCTCAGACCCCTCTTATCAAGACTTATTGACGGGTTTTTGGTCTTCAATCGATGATGGGAATCAGGTGCCTGCGGCGGTCCAATTTGTGGGGAACCTCAAAAGATTGAAATAAGCGACCATGAGCTGAGCTAGGGAGAAAAAGATCAAGGATGATCAGGATTTGAGAGACATTGAAACAATACTGTCATAGATCCAAGGAGGGGCAGGGCAGGGGTTTACTAGTCTTGATGCCAAAGAATTACTGTGGTTTGGAGAAAAGACATAGGGTTTTATGGGAGGAAAAAGAAGCTATGTGGAGACTAAAGAGTCGTGCAATTTGTCTCTCTTATGGTGATGAGAACACTGAGTTTTTTCAAGCAATTTCCAAAGGTAGGAAAATGGATAATACTATTTGGGGTCTAAGGGATAGGGCTGGGGAGGTTGTTTCTTCTCTTGAAGGCTTGGCCAAGTTGGGTACTGAACATTTCAGTGAGTTATTTAAAGAGCAGGAGGGTTCATCTATTGTAGAAATTGTACAGGTGGCTCAGTTTTTCCTTCGATTTGTAGAGGAGGAAGAAAATGGGTCTTTAATGGCAACAATAACTGAAAAAGAATTACTGGAAGTTCTTCACTCTTTTCAAAAAGGGAAAATTCCTGGGCCTGATGAATGGCCTATCAAATTTTATTTGGGTTTTCTTAATCTAATTGGACCTGATGTTATGAAGGTGGTCAAGGAATCACGGGTGAATGGTTACATCCATAATCATATAAACTCTATTCATTGCACTCATTCCAAAGACAACTAATCCCTCCTCTTTTGAATATTTTCGGCCTATTTCGTTATGTAACTGTCTGTACAAGATTATCTCAAAAGTAATTAGTAGAAGGCTGAAGGTGATTGTTATAACCCTAAAAGGCACCATACAGGTTTACCTGGCATCAGGCCAACTCATGCCTCTTCATAGCCAAAGCCATGCTGAGTAATTCCTCAAAATTCACTTGAAAACAAGCAACCCGCGCCCTAACTTCTTACTGGGCGCGGGTATCCGCTTGCTGTCTTCT
>SNQJ01S0008368.1:79711-101272 GCA_010110895.2 Picea sitchensis | reverse complement strand
ATTAAACATATTAATGAATTTTGATAATATTTTCCAAATCAATATAAAATTGTAATAACATTTTTTAAGAATACTATAAGCAAAATTTTGATAATTTTTTCCAAATCAATATAAAGTTGTAATAACATTTTTTTCTATGAATACTATAAACAACATTATAATTTTGTTTTTATCAATAAAATTACAGACTTTTTTCTTCTATAATTTTTTTATCTAAACATTACAAATTTAATCAATACAATATTTTAAAAAAATTAAACATTTTAATTTATATCGAATTAACATAACTATATACTTTCATTATATTAACATGACTAACTTAAAACTATATAAATTCAAATTTTGTAATAAAAAATACGTCATATCAACATATATTAAAAAGAGCCATAAATTAAAGTTAAAAAAAAGGATTTCAAGTGATGGTCGAGAATTTGATGTTGTGGGTTAGAAACCATGTGTTTTTTCATTATAGGCCTCTCTACAAAATCCACTGCATTTTTTAGTCCATGTTGGGCTAATGTTTCCGCTTTTGGTATTAGTTTATCTTTAATATATTATTATTTTTTACTTTATCTATGGACGTTTTCACTAGCATTTAATCACCCGGATAAACTCGTCTCCAAGTTAATATTGTTGTACCAACGTTAACCTGTAGTCTTTTTCTCTACCCTAGTTCTACGAGTTCTACCATGGAGTTGGTGTCTTCTTATACCCTCAAATGTATCTCCTATAATTATTCACAATTTTAGTTTCAAGCAAAGATCTCTAAGGGGTTGAGTCACGAAGGCATGAGAGCTTAGAAGAGTCACATTCAAATAGTCATCAGAAAAGTACTAACTCAATTCCTAGTGCAAAATAATTAGTTGATCCTAGAACTAGTTATTTTTGGGTTCATCTTTACTTTCAAAATTTAGTGTTTTAGCTAACATAAGTTATATTTTGAAATGAGTTTGTATTGTATTTTATTATTTTGACTAAATTATGAATTTTGATAGTGGTTGATTATGCTAATTGGGTGTTGTTTGAGTAGAATGTCGTAAGCCACTTTTAATGAAAACCTTATTCAGGAAGCAATGTTCATTGTCATATCAAAATATGGTCTATTTGTGTGATCCTCTTTTGTTCTTAGGGTTTTGTTAGGATATTAAAATTGGTTGATCTATTATGCAGGCATGGCACAATTGTAAAAATTCAAGAGTAATTCAGATCAATGTATTTACTATGTTATTGGTTTTTGGAGGTCAATTACATG
This sequence comes from Picea sitchensis, assembly GCA_010110895.2. Lineage (NCBI taxonomy): Eukaryota > Viridiplantae > Streptophyta > Pinopsida > Pinales > Pinaceae > Picea > Picea sitchensis. The sequence goes on along the minus strand of SNQJ01S0008368.1, from coordinate 100,020 downwards.
AATAAACTAATAGATGAAGACGGATACTGATAGATAAGAACAAGCTAAAGGTTGGTGTGGTGTATAGATTGAGAATTTTATTTCATTAAATGAAATTCTCTATGCCCGCCTAACAGTGACATATTCCTATTGTACTTTTTTCATTCATTCCCATTGTTCTATGTTTATTTAGGGTTTGGATAATACAATTCATGCATCATTGCAATTTAATGTGGAGGCCTTCAATACTTGCATTCCATGTCCATTACTCTTACTCGACGTTTAAAGAATGTTGTTCGATCTCGAATTTTGGGTTTTTGTTGTAGTTGGTGGTGAACCGTGGGATATAAATATTGCATCTCTAAGTTTCGATGGTTTTTTTGAGGTAATAATTATGTTATTAAAGGAAGCCATTCTCATCTATGTTGCATAACAAACGAAAAAAAACACAACCTCCAATTAGTTAGAAACCCTTACTTCCTTGCCAAGTAAATTAAACCTAAAGCGTTTCAGTGAAAATAGAAGGAGAAATCTAGTTTTCATGTGGTTTTGGTGGTTACTTTTGAAACTTTGTTATTGCCTTTGAAATTTTCAATTTCTAGACCTTCTGAGAAAAATCTTTGGGAGTACAACTCCTTAGTGTGAGAAATAGTGTTGTAGTTGCTAAAAATCGAGCTTAAGATTGTATTTTTGTCCAAAATATATTCAACATCAGCCTCAAGGTACTTAAAAGCTTTTTCATTGAACGACCAAAATGGAGAAAATCAATGGAGGACTTAGAATGACAAGGCCGTCTTAAAACATTGGATAAAACAAAAATCTAGGAATCATAGAAAATAGAACTTGTTACCACATATATTGCATGGGGTTGTACATATGATTCTTGAGGACATGAGTCCAAATTTGGTAGGTTTGTATCTTCATCCTAGCCTTCAAAAAATTGGGATGTTGATAGAGGCAACTTCTACATGGTGCATATCACTTGCTTTTAAAAAAAAGGTCGTACAACTATACTATAATCTATCCTTTGTTATATGAAGTCATCTGGTTGTGTTATTGATCCATACAATGTGTATATGATGAAGTCGTCTTGGGGAATGCCATCTTTACTTTGAGCCACCTTTGGGTGTGGGTCTTGATGAGCCACTTGCTCATAATGTGGATCCATTCTTGGATATGTGAGCCATGTAAACCATGCATGAGGTTCGAATAATTGAGCCACTTCAATTATATACAACAACATTTTGAAGCCAAGCCGCCTCTCCTACATCGAGCTGGTGTTTTATTAGTTGGTTATTGAATGGATTCGTCCACACATATTCTAGCTAAACATTATTGTTTTATTAAGCAATCATGGGTCCTCAAATCATTTCATTGGCTATGTTTCTTGATACTTGTTCATGGAGTCAATTTTTTTTGTTTGTTTTAATTGTGGATGGATTTAATAATTGAGTCATTGAGGACTATGTTGAGGAGTTGTGCAGTTCCAACATATTCTATAATACATAAAATATTTTTTTTAATTGTAAGAGGTTGAGTTAGAGACTCTATTTAAAGAGCAACTCCCTCACTTCTTAGGGAGGGTTGGATTTGGGATATTCCTCTTCCTTGGAGTTTAATGGCAAATCTATTAGATGTGCTTTGGAGGTTCTGCAACCATCTTGTGGGTGAATATGTTTTTCGTATTTTTTTATGTTGTTCCTATTTGGCTAAAGTAATCTAGACATGTGCTTTAAGTGTAAGAACTTGGTATGCTTTTTCCATTTTCCGTTGAGTTATCATTGGAGCTTTGTCAACGATTGCATTTCCTTCTCTACTTATGGATTGAATGTACACATACATAAATCTTGATGTTGTCTACATATGTAACACCCTTAGATTTATTTCTGCAATCTAGGATAGCAAAGATGGAGTGCAATTAGCTTGTACTTTTCAACCATATTGTCCTATTTCCACCTTTAGGATAGCCTCTTATTCGAGCCTTGTTATGACCCCATTCACCCAATGGACTAGGCACTAGTTTCCGGTCCTACCATTCACTTTTATTTCTACAACTTTTACAAGTTTGTTTCACTAGAATTTACTTTCTAAATCACCTTGGCACTTCATTTCCTTAGAATTCCAACAATTATATTTAGGGAAGTCTCCCTTGTGTCGGAGGAGAGTCGTCCTGAAGAGCAGATGAGAGTCAGTGAGGTGACAATGACCAACCTCCTAGTTATACAAGTCTATCATCTAGGTGCTTGGGACTTTTACATTTTCATGATGACAGATTTTGTGGTAACATAACACATTAATTAGACTCCCCTTCTAAATCTATGTGAATATTCTAAAACTATGTGAATTTGGTTTGGTGTTGTTTTTTTTTAAAATTTTAAGTTTGAATTTGACTTAAATATATTGTGTGCATAGTTAACGGATTTAGTTTTTGTGCTTAGATACACCCTTTCAACTATGTCTTATATGATTGGATCAATCTTCCCTTTTCCTTCTATAGCAATTGTGATGTGAAGAATTGTAAAATTATTTATGGTTTTTTTTCAATGTTATTGTTTGATTGGACTGTTGTGCTAACAGAAAGATTGGATAGAAGAACGCATGGTGAGTGTTGTAAAATGTCAAGACAATTGTGATTTCTGCCAGATGATTAACTTCATGCTATTTTTTTTTTTTGATAAATTAAGTTAATGATTGAGAAACAACCAAATTTTATGAGTCACTAAGAACTTTGGTCAACCAAAATAAAGTTGATAACTTGATTGAATATTTCAACACTACTAAAGCACTAGAGGTTGCCTATACTTAGGCTACATGAAAGAATGTTATCGTGTCCGAGCAACAGTTGGTTGATTGCCGGAGCATTTAACAACTTTGGTTGCAATGGTGGTCTGCCATCCTAAGCATTTGAGTATATCAAATACAATGAAGGGCTTGACGTTTGAGGAAGCTTGTCCTTACACAACTAGAAATGGTGTTTGTAAATATGATGCAAACAACATTGGTGCAAAGGTTGCTAATAGTGTCAACATCATTTGGTAATTCTTGTATCTTTGCTTTACATTTTGTTGGAAGCTACATATTTTGTATTTTGTTGATATATGCAACTATTTCAATTAATACAATGGTGAAGTAAATGAATTTTATGTTGGACATATGGCGTATACCAGGCATAAGATGTATTCAAATTTGTGGTGGGTCTACTTCACCCTATTGGTGTGGCATTCCAAATTATTCATGAATTTTGATTTTACAATAAATGAGTCTTCACCAATGAAACTTGTGGTCAAGGTTTAGTGGTACGGGGAAATTCATCCCTAATGACTAAAATATTTTTCATTATAAATAACTATTCTAGACAAAAATGTAGTTTTTTATAATCGAAATGACCAAAGCATGGCAAATTAGGCAAAGGATGATCAATTTTTTACCATGATGGTTAGGTTTATAATCATTATGTCAAATCTTGGACTAAGTGAATGATGTTCCAACCATGAAACTGCAGAGCCTCATTGCATCCAAAACTTTCCAATTTTGTACCTTGTGAGGCTTTCATAAAATGTTGTGAGACCACTATTTGTGAAAGAATTAATGTGGGTGTGAACTTAATTTGTAGGATGTCAACCATGTTGTTTTGGTTGTTCAATATGGTGTTAGTGAGGAGAGAACTCCATATCGGATCATCAAGATTTTCTAGGAAAGGAGTTGGGGTGATAAAGGATACTTCCTTATGGAGACGGGGAAGAATATGTGTGGTGAGTTATTTTATGTTTTCTTGTTTATATATTGTATTCTTTTGTTAATGAATATGCATCTTAGAGGCTTTGTATACTATGAGGAAACATGATAACACAATTTTGGATTGCGTGTTTTTGCAGGTGACACAACTTGTGTTTCATTGCCTTTTTTTTCTTAGAGTCTCGAGTACTAAATATCTATTGGTCAAGGTTTGAAAGCTTTGTCAAGTAGGATGTACAAAAAAAAGAAAAGATGATCACTCAAGGTTATGAAGTAATGTGAAACAAATGCAAAATTTGAAAGCTTTGTCAAGTAGGATTTACAAAATAAGAAAAGATGGTCTCTCAAGATTATGAAGTAACGTGGAACAAATGCAATATCCAAATAACATATGGAAGCTTCAATCTTTTATAGTCATGATCGTTTTTGTAAATTTTATATCAAAGTTGTGTAGATGCCAATAATCATATGATTAAGTTTGATGTTGTTGAATGTTTTGACTAACCAAGCAATGACATATCCCAAACAATAAATTGAAAACTAGTTCTAGAAGAAGGTATCAATTGAGGTGGTTTGACGAAATGGTTGGGAGGTAGGTCTTGTACTCTCCCCACTTAGGTTCAAATCCCCAATGAGACCTTGGCTTGTTGTGATAAGGCTAGAAGGATAGGTGCCCCCCTTGCAGGTATGTCTCTGGATGTCTCGGTCCTTGCTAAGTCATAAATTTCCTTCTAGACGTTGGCTTGCGGGCTGTTGGCACTAGCCTAGGGTTTATAGTGACAACCAAGTGGATTTGAACATGAGCCTCGCCCATGTAATCCTATCCAATTATCGATTCCCCTATATCTACTTTAAAACCGACAAACTCTTGCTTTATACCTCGACTTAATTAATAAAACTCGTAAAATGCACTTCTTTTTATTTTTAAATTATTTTAAAAATAGAGACAATAGCTACTCGCAACCCTTGTCAATTTTATAGCTCTTAAAAAAGAGGTGTTCACGATTCTTAACACTTTTCATGTCATCAAATAATAAACTAATGGAAATGTTAAAAACATAATTCAAAAAATAAACGAATCAAATAATCATGAATATGATCTTAGAAAATGTGAATTATCTGAATTTTTGTTCATTTTATGCATAGTTTTGATAGGAAATATAAATTATCTGAATTTTTGTTCATTTGATGCATAGTTTTGATAGGAAATATAAATTATTTGAATTTTTGTTCATTTGATATATATATATATATATATATATATAAACCATGTGAGATCATGTGTGTTTGGACATTTTGGACTTATACGATGATAGAAGGTCACAAATTTTCTTGTATTTATTTACGTGTTCACCTTCATAAAATTTATTAATTTGGATAATTCTCGAGTTCTCAATTTTTGGTACATTTTGACCATTTTTGTTTTATGAACTTTTGGTACATTATTTAAGTCTAAACAAAAAAAATTATGGCCTTGATTGAGTTAATACAATCATAGGTTTTGTAAAAATAAATATCGTCTTTTCATTGAGATTTTTTCCATGTGTTTGAGGAGTTCGTATGTGGAAGATATGGCCCAAGGAAGTTGATTTATTATTTTCAACTCAACATCTTGGGGTCTACCTTTTGTCAGGAGTTCGTATGTGGAAGATATGGCCCAAGGAAGTTGATCTGTTATTTTCAACTCAATATCTTGGGGTCTACGTTTTGCCACCTCAACCCCCAGGTTGATGTTTTATGTTTATAGAGCTCTTGCACTCTAAGTTTCTCTATATTTTATTAAAAGGAATACACAACTCCTAGTCAGGGGCTTTAGTAAATGAGAGTAATCATTACATCTCTTTTTAGAGATAAGCTACCACCATTCTAGTCATCTTATTGCGCGCGCGCGCACACACACACACACACACGTATATTACAAACGTTTTTCACAATCAACATCTTGGCACATATATTACAAACGTTTTTCACAATCAACATCTTGGGGTCTACCTTTTTCCACCTCAACCCCTAGGTTGATGTTTTATGTTTATAGAGCTTTTGCACTCTAGGTTTCTCTATATTGTATTAAAAGGAATACACAACTCCTAGTCAGGGGCTTCTGCAAATGAGAGTAATCATTACATCTCTTTTTAGAGATAAGCTACCACCATTCTAGTCATATTATTGCTCCCCCGCGCGCACACACACACACACACACACATTTATTACAAACATTTTTCGAAATAGAGATTTAATAAAAATTGATTTTCACCATAATGATTTGTTTTCATTATGACCAAACCTTCACCACGATAAGCATGATTGAGAGTGCACATCGGGCGTCAATCTGCAGGGTTTTCAAGCATGCAGACCTCCATGAGTTCAACTGGAGGTGATGACCCACTGCCTCCCCCTGCTTTTGATGCCAATGCCTTCAGGCACCTCATCAATGCGCAAGGGAAGAAATCTTCAGTTGGATCCCCTCCAAAATTTGTTAAAAATATCGATGACGTCCTAGAAATTGCAGTTCCGTCGGATCAACCTATGTGTATCGCAGTCTCTCTAGCAGATCGAGCTTTGGTTGGACAGTTCATAGGGCTCTGGTCCTCCCTATGATCAACTGATAAATTGGTCCAAAAAAACTAGAGACCCTTGATCTCTAACTGCGTTACCTCTTATGTAGTTGGAAGAGGATTTTTTCTGTTCGAGTTCATCTGCAAAGATGACCGTGACTTGATCTTTAGAAACGAGCCATACTTCATGGGGCCACAAGGCCGATACCTCAATAGATGGACGCCAGACTTTGATCCGACATTGGATGTTCCAAAAGCGGTCCTGGTATGGGTTTGTTTACCCAATCTGCCGATTCACTGCTGGAATCCAGAATCACTGCAATGAATCGAAAATGGACTAGGACGTTACATTGACAAGGCAGATCCTAAGGATTAGTACTCTTGCGCCCATATCTGCATGGAACTAGATCTTGAAGTCAGTCTCCTAGAAGCCATCAAGTTAACTGTAGGGGAATGGAAACACTTTAAAAAACTAGACTACGAACAACTGCCTTTCAAGTGTAGAGGCTGCCTTGAATATGGGCATTTCCAAAAGCATTGTCCAAATTTTTTTCCCACTCAACATGAGAAGGAGAAAGGGGAAGGGTGGCAACAACCCAAGCACCCAAAGCCAAATCCTAAATAAACCTCCAGAAGGAAAGGTAAAACCCCTAATCCAAACTCGGAAAATCCAATTAAGAACAAGGAGACTTAGAAAACCCTGATTGAAACTGAAAATAGTTTCTCTGGCATTAGGGATCTAGAAGTTGAAGCAAAGGACCCTATTGAAAGTGCTGCTGAACACCAATCTAATCTGGAAGGGAAAAGGCCGGATGGAAAGGATCTTCCTTCTTTCCAGGACTCAGGAGATATATCTGAAGCATAGGAGGTAGGAAAAGAGGCCGAAAGCTTGGAAGAAGAGGAGGATGAATTTGACATCTCCCAAACATCCCCAAAACTTGTTACCAGAGGTCGAAAAATGGAAAAAGAAAGGATGGAAACATCCACCTACAAGGACATGGTTCAAGGATCTTAACCAACATTGGACAAAATGTTAAAAAACACAAGAAGTGTCAGGCATCAAGGGAAACCCTCTAAGTGGGCCTCTACAAACCCCATAAATAAGTAATGAAGGTCGTCTCCTGGAATTGCAGAGGATTAGGGAGCAGAGCTAAAGAAGACACGATGAAAGATTTGATTCACACTTCAAATCAAGATACCGTGCTAATCTAGGAGACCAAAATGGAGGAACAAGAATTCCTCCTCGCTAGCCATAAATTTTGGAAAAAAGGAGCAGGTGTAGTTGTCAGTGCTAGAGGAGCCTCCGGTGGAATGGGCACCTTATGGGATGCTTATAAATTTGAGTTAGTTCTCACTGAATCTTGCATTCACTGGATCCTCGCCCAACTTCTTCACAAGGACTCAGGTTACCAGGTGAGTTTATTTAACATTTATGCTTCGGTTCTTCTCTCGGAAAAAAAATTTGCTGGGACCTTATCAAAGAATCCCTCAACTCCCATCAATTGGGAAATATTGTTTTAGCTGGGGATCTTAATGTCACGCTCTCTCTCAGGGAAAAAGGGGGGGGTTTAATAGTCAGAGACCCAATCCGTGAATGGGTTGAAGATATCATTTTGGAATGGGATCTGGATGATATCAAGCTTTCCTGTGGAAAATTCACTTGGTCCAACAAAAGAATCGGACTGGGTCACATAGCTTCTCGCCTTGACAGGTTCTTGGTCCAAAACTCCTTTCTAATCTTAGGTCTTAATGCTGTCTCTAAAATCCTTCCCTTTAGTGCCTCTGATCATAAACTAATTCATCTTGAGCTCTCCAAAGACACAAATCTAGGACTTATCCCCTTCTGATTTAGCCCCTCTTGGATTCATCAGGAAGAATTTGCTGGGACCTTATCAAAGAATCCCTCAACTCCCATCAATTGGGAAATATTTTTTTAGTTGGGGATCTTAATGTCACGCTCTTTCTCAGGGAAAAAGGGTTAATAGTCAGAGATCCAATCTGTGAATGGGTTGAAGATATCATTTTGGAATGGGATCTGGATGATATCAAGCTTTCCTGTGGAAAATTCACTTGGTCCAACAAAAGAATCGGATCGGGTCACATAGTTTCTCGCCTTGACAGATTCTTGGTCCAAAACTCCTTTCTAATCTTAGGTCTTAATGTTGTCTCTAAAATCCTTCCCTTTAGTGCCTCTGATCATAAACCAATTCTTCTTGAGCTCTCCAAAGACACAAATCTAGGACTTATCCCCTTCTGACGAGTCTCTTGATTCATCAGAAGTCTTTTAAGATCTGGTCCTCAATGTGTGGCAGAAACCGGTTTCTGGATCTCCTTTCTTTGTCTGGGAAGAAAAGATTCCTATGCTCAAAAGAGCTCTCAAAGATTGGGTTAAAACCATGAAATATCCTCTTAAACAATTATTGGAATCTCAACATCAATTGGAAAGGCATCAACTAAATATGGAAGAAGGTTCTATCACTCCTGACAACTTGGAACAAGAAGAAACTCTTCAACGCACCGTTCACTTTGCATGCAAATTGGAAGTGGATTATTGGAGGGAAAAATACAAAAGCCTCTAGTTAAAAGCATGTGACAGGAACACCACTTATTTCCATAAACAAGCTGAAGCTCGGAAACAAGTTAACTTTGTAAAGGAAATCCATCTTCAAGACCAGGTAGTCTCTAACTTCGAAGGAATAAAAAAGTTGCTCATAATCACTTCAAATAAATATATATAGAGGAGCCTCATCTTCAAAATCAAAACTGACATCATATTTTAAACTTGGTTCCCTCTAAAATCCAGCCGAACTCCAACCAGATCCTCACTGCTCCGGTCTCCAGAAGAGAAATTAAAAAAGATTTAATCGAAATGGAACCTGACAAACTTCCCGACCTAGATGGTTTCATAACTAGTTTCCTCAGATCCTGTTTGCAAACAGTTAAAAAAGATCTTCATAGAATTGTTTTGAAATCACAGACTTGCAATAAGATCGGAGGGAATACCAACTCTGCCTTCTTGGCCCTCATTCCTAAAGAGAAAGGTGCCACCTCCTTTGATCGATTTTGGCCAATTTCACTCTGCAATATTGGTTACAAAATCATTACAAGAGTGATAACCAACCGAATTAAAGGAATCCTACCAACAATCATTCTGAAAAATCAAGGTGGATTCATCAAAGGGAGGAAGATTCTCGATAACATTATATTGGTCCAGGAATTCATCCACACAAGTATTCTCCATCAAGAAAAAGGTATGATTGTCAAAATAGATTTGGCTAATGCGTTTGATAGAGTTCGTCATGATTTTCTATTTCAGGTAATGCTCCGATTTGGCTTCGTCCCTGAATTTATCAATTTGGTGAAAGCGTATATTGGATCCCCTTGGATAGCTCCGTTGGTCAATGGTCGTGCTGCAGATTTCTTCCGATCCCCTTAGGGGCTTAAATAAGGATTCCCACTTTCGCCTCTTCTCTATGATATTTGGGCCTCGGTGCTCAGCTATTAGCTGGAGCATTTTCACCTCCATCAATATTTAGTGGGACTCAGAATGACAAGAGGAGCCAACGAAATAAATCATGCCCAGTTTTCCGACCACATGATTCTCTTGGGAGGAGCTAGCACTCTTATAGCCAGAAAATTAAAACAAGAGTTATATCTTTACAAAGAGGCTTCAGGAAGAAAATTCAATTATAGAAAAAGCCAAATTTTTGGTTTGAATTGCTCCCCAAGGGAAATGGTGGAAATCTCAAGAATTTTGGAAATTGAAGGAAAAACTCAGTGGGATTCTTTTAAATATTTAGGGATACCCATTTCCAAATCTGCCCCAAATTCAACTCAATGGCTTCCTCTGATTGATAAAATGAAGACTTGAATTAACTCGTGGGGAGATTCTTGGCTAAATTTGGTTGGGAAACTGGTTCTCATTTAGTCGGTTCTCTCCAGCGTTCCGATCTATCAATGCTCCATCTTACTCTCTCCGACCAGATTCTTCTCCAATATCAAGTCGATTCTTATACGCTTTCTGTGGAAAGGTGGGAAAAACAATGAAAATAAACTTCCGCTGGTCAGCTAGGGGAAAACAACTAAGCCACTCTTAGAAGGGGGACTCTAGATCCGGGATCTCAAGACTCAAAATCTAGCTCTTGGCGCTAAACCTCTCTGGAATTTGGTAATAAGGAAATTAACTTGGACTAAACAAGTTCGTTTGGAAAAGTACTTCTCATGGGCAAGGAAACATTGTCTTGATTCAGCTCCAAAAGCTTCAAAAGGATCTCCGTTTTTCACTATTTTCCAAAAAGATCCCCCCCTCTTCAAGAATGATCTAACCTGGATTCCTGGGAACGGGAAAAACATTCGAATCTAGGAGGTTTCTATCCTTGGTGATCCGCCTCTAGATTCTTCGTCGGGCACCTCCAATATTAAATGTTGGCTCCACTCCAAAATTTAACTGTGCTTTGGGATATCTCAATCTGGAATAATGATGAAAGAAGAACCTGGAAACAATGGAGTATACCGAACTGTCCAAATCATTTACACAATGAAGAGATGCTTCTTCTCTCTTGGATTCAATGCAAATTCCATATCGCTACACTTATGAAGGATTCTCATGGCCGGGGTACTCACTCTGGAAAATATACAACGACTCAGGGATACAAGCAGTTTAAAGCAATTCCGAGTGCTCCTCCCAATCCCGTTCTCTGGAAAGGTTTTTAGAAAGCCAAAAATCTGCCAAAAGTAGACATTTTTATTTGGACTTTGGCCCACAACAACATTCTTATGGGAGATAATCTTAAAAAAAAAGGATGGGATGGTCCCACAAGATTCCCTCTCTACTGTCTACAAGAAGAATTCGCCAATCATATTCTGATAACCTGTCCATTTGCAAAAGAGGTATGGAATTTAGCTCTTCTTCCTTGGTCGAATCAAGTAACTCTCCTAGATGAAATCTCAACCCTCCTCAGCAGCTGGGATAAGCTGTGCCCCTTTTCCATTCACAATAAAGACAAGATTAAATTCTGCTGGATGACTCTTCCGAAATTTACTTTCTAGTTGCTCTAGCTAGAACGAAAAGCCTGCCTCTTCAGAGTAAAAACCTCCACTCTTGCTCATGTGGTAGTCAGAGCTAAGGTGCTGCTGGGAGAATGTCTTCACTCTCTTCCTCTTCTAGAGAATAAGTCTCCACTCCCTCCTAACGAAGAAGACTGGACGCTGAGCCTAGCCCCAAAGGCCCCTGGTGCTATTTCTTCTTACTCTTCTCAGCTGGATCTTTGGGAACTCCGTATGGACCCTCTTAGCTTTTCAAATTGGAGGAAGGCGCTTCATCAACACACTCTATTTTTTGATGGAGCTTCTAAAGGGAATCCAGGGGCGACAAGAGGGTGTGGGGTTATCCTAATCCCATATGAAACAACTGAATTTACTCTCTCTTGGGGAATTGGAGATGACACCAACAATATCACTGAAGCTCTTGCACTTTGGAAATGAATCTATCAAGTTTTGGCTATGAAAGTTAAAGAGGTTAATGTTTTTGGAGACTCTCGGGTGATCATTCGGGCGTTAAACATCCATGCCCTCCCCCACAACATGAGGCTTCGACAACTAATCTGAAAAATCATGATTTTACTCCCTTCCTTTCACAAAATCAAATTCTTTCACATTCTGTGGGATCTGAATGGAGAAGCGGATAAAGCAGCTTACGCAACAACCCGATTGAGCAAAGGGACCTTGTGTATCAATGGAAATACCCAAAGTTTTAATATCCCCTAGCACCGTGGGATTATTAGAAAAGTGTCCTCATCATAGGTCGAGGGATCCTACATGTATGGCTAAAACGCAAGGCAAGGACGATAAGATGATCATGGAACTAGCTATGTTGATCTGACAGATAGGACCGGAGATAGATACCTTGCGTGTCATTTTAAATATGTTTCTACAAACAAGGCAAGAAATTTATGATGTACCTGTGCCAGTGGTTACCACTGTTTTTTAATACAATCCATACTCGTTTCTGTTAAAAAAAATTGATTTGTTTTCAGTATGATCATTTATGTGTTCGTTGCCATAACATTTTCGTTTAATGTTCATCTCTTTCTATCCTCATCCATATCTAGCATTGGTTAAACCCAATTGTATATTTGTATATATGTAAATAGTGTTTATTAAGCCCAATCATTTTGGACTTGTACTATGACATGAGGTCAAACACACACACACATAGTTGATTTGGATTTATTTAAATCTTGAATTTTGCATGCATGATCGTAGTTGCAAGTGACATTTTATTTTCCAAATTACTCTCCCTTGGGAAAACCCTCGAGTACTTCCCCTCATTTCGAGGATGGTACCTAAGGTAATCCCTAAAATATTCAAGGCACAAGGTCGATCAAGAATAGGGCTCGAAGCTAGTACAACAAAATACTCGTTAAGAGCTCAACATGTCATGGGAATCAAACCTAGGTGGGGAGGATAACAATCATTCCTCCCAACCACTCGAGCTAAACTCAATTCACAACTTATGTGACTGACCATATGTAAGGATGTTATTTGATATGAATATGATTTTATCGAGATAAGGGGGGGTGCATTCTACACCCAAATATAGATTAGATGCGTCTAAAATAACAATGATAAATTAAAACAATTTGAGGCTCATAACGTAAAAATGAAAGAAACAATGACCATAATAATTAAACAAAGGAATATGTAAAAAGTGAAAAAAATGTCTATTAGTAATAAAAAAATAAAAAAATAAAAAAATAAAAAAATAAAAAAATAAAAAAATAAAAAAATAAACTAGCATAGATCCATCTTAACCCTTCGTCTTTTAAAAACCAAAAGATTTTCATTTTGATCCCCCATAATGCTTAATTGATCTCGAGTTAAGATGGATTTACACTGGTGTTATGGCAATCTAACTTCTAGTCAAGTATATCTATATTCTATATGTTGACATGTAGGTAAGTCTAGTGGGAATATATTGTGATCTTCATGCATATATATGTCTTGATGGGTTAAGATGCAGACTACGACCTCCATAAGCCTAGTGATGCCTAGTGATGGTATTAATGGTGAGGAGGCTATCATATATTTTTATATCGGATGTGATGCTTTAATATTTTGCTTACTAAGTTGTGTCATGTAGGATACACGAGACTTTCCCAAGCAATTATTCTTTTGGACATGCTTGGATATGCAAAGCTAGGATGACATTGGTTAGGGAATGAGAAGGAGGTTTTACTTTGATTAGGAATGGAAATATTGAGAGGGGTGGAGATGATTATCCACCATTTATCCTTCCAAACAATAATTTGGAGGATATAGATTTATAGATTTTCACAATTGTTCATAATTATGAAATATTTTTTCGATATAAATTTTGCTTTAGTTTTAAAATGTTTCAAAACTTAAACACAACTTACATCCAAAAAAAATATTACGTTATAACTTTCACGACCACGAGAATGGATAATTAAGTTCCTATATTCCCCAATTGTTAATATATTTGAAGCAAACAATGGGGATTTAGTGGCCTCCCCGTGACTTTTACTCCATCTAACAAAGGAAACATGCCATGGCAAGTAAAATGTGACATCTCTCTACAAAGTGGATTTGGGTTGTCTACAACCAACTGGATTATGGCCTGCATTACTTCAACTTCTTATGCTATTTTGATAAACNCCGTGACTTTTACTCCATCTAACAAAGGAAACATGCCATGGCAAGTAAAATGTGACATCTCTCTACAAAGTGGATTTGGGTTGTCTACAACCAACTGGATTATGGCCTGCATTACTTCAACTTCTTATGCTATTTTGATAAACATTGAGGCTTCCACCTTCTTCAAAAGTAGTAGAGGCCTGAGGCAGGGATGCCCGCTCTCGCCATTACTCTTCATTTTAGTTATGGAATCCCTTAGTCTCTCCTTAAAGAAAGCACAAGCTGAGGGCTCACTTACGGGGATAAAGGTTTCTAGATTGTTAAAGGTTCTTCATTTATTATTTGTAGATGACATTCTTATAATGTCTAGAGATTTTCCAACAGAATGGGATTTAATACAGTCTATTCTACATGTTTTCCGTCGAGCTTCGGGCTTGGTAATTAATACCCAAAAATCTGTTTTCATGTATTCAATAGTTCCTCCGGAAACTTTAAAGTCTTTAAAAAATATACTTCCTTTTACAAGTAAAGAGTTAGCTATTGGTTTTAAATATTTTGGTTATCTGATGAAACCAAATTGTTATAAGGTGGAAGACTGACAATGGCTTATCGACAAGTTTGAGGCTAGGCTAAATCACTGGTGTAACAAATGGTTCTCCCTAGGGGGCGCCTTGTACTAATTAAAGTTGTTTTAGAGAGCCTTCTTGTTTACTGGATGACTCTTGCTCATTTATCGATCTCGATTCTTCATAAGATCCAGAAATTGAGTTTTACTTTCTTGTGGTCAGGTAACAAAAACAAGAATTGTTATCATTTATGCAGTTGGGTTTCAATAACTAAACCAAAACATTATGGAGGATGGGTTATGCACAATATCTTTGTTTTTTACAGGGCGTTGGCAACAAACACTCTTTGGCGGGCTTTGATGAAGTCGGGATTGTGGAAAAGAGTGATAAAGGACAAATATATCCCACATGGATCTGTTTTGTCATGGTTGCATTCTACAAAATCAWTTTTACCCTTCGGTTCTTAGTCATGGAAAAATATCCTAAACACTTTACCGGTTATTCTACATTGGATGGCCTGGAGACCGGGCTCGGGTCATTCAAATTCAGTTGGCCGAGATGCAATTCTGGGGATGAGCCATGACTCTTTCTTATCACAGGATTTGATTAATTGTCTTAATCAAAAGAACATCCACCTCTTATATCAGGCGAGCGGGGTATCGAACAAAGGAACGCCGGGTCAAAGCCGGTATCACAGTGTTGAGTTGAGATTGGTAGTGGAATTTGCCGAGGAATGAGATACCTACATAAGGCATTTGATAGACTCTGGTATTAACTTAGTGGACAGGCGGGATGAATTTATATGGACAGGAGGTGATATGTCAGGACAAATTACAGTAAAAAATGTCCATGAAGCTCTCTCAAACAAATTGTGGAAATACAAGATAGGGGGATGGAGAAGAAAAATGTGGACTTGGGACTGTCCTCTGAAGCTAAAGTTATTTGTTTGGCTATCAGTTGAAAACAAAATCTTAACTTGGTAAAACTTGCAGAAAAGAGGCTGGAAGGGGTTGGGTATGTGTTATCTGTGTAGGCACAAAAGAGAAACAACCAATCATATTTTTGTCAGTTGTGTCTTCACTAGTACTGTTTGGGAATAATTTAAAAACGTGTTAAAGCTGAATCATGGATGGAATGGAAATTCTTTGGTTGAATGCTTCCAAAACTGGGCTTCTCAGAACTCCAATTTTCAAGATCTCCCTGCATTTATTTGTTGGAATATATGGCTGGATAGAAATAAATCACTATTCGAGGACATAATTCCATCTGTATAGTGAATTGTTTACATTGTTTTAGGAGCTGTGGGATTGATGGGGAAACAACCAAAAGTTTCTAATCCTAGGATTTCCTCTACTCTCCTTCCTGTGGATAAAACCCTTGGTTGGTTTGACGGGGCTGGTCAACTAAATGGTTCTCTCTGTGGTGCGGGAGGAGTTTTAATGATTGACAAACACTCATAATATAGATGGAAATTAAACTGTGGAAGGGGTACAAATTCCAGGGAAGAGCTCATGGGAGCATGGACAACATTAATCCTTGCTACTAGAGTTTCTATTTATGAGTTATTTGTCTTGGGGGACTCCAAGATTGTTATTGACTGGCTTAATAGAAAAGGTTCTATTTTGGTGGAAAATCTAGATGGCTGGAAGGAAAGAATCATTGATCTCATCCCTCTCTTCAGATCAATTACTTTTGCCCACATCTATAGAGAAGAAAACAAGGAGGCCGATCTTCTGTCAAAAAAGGCTCTTCACCTTCACCAAGGTTAAATTTCATACAATCATTGGGTGGATGGCCAAGAGGGCCCAACTCTCTTTCTAAATATGTACTAAGTTTTTTAAGAGTCTATTCAAATCTAGTTTTTTTGGGTTTGCTGATTGGATGTTTCTCCTTTTTGATAGAGAAGACTATGACGAAGTATAGTTTTTTTCTGGTGGGTTGGTTCAATGATACCTATGATTTGATATTTCTATAGACTACTCTTTTTTGGAGTTATAAGGAAGTCTTGGACAATATTGAACTGATATGTGTAAACAATTTATATTATTATTAATATAAAGTGAAATTTTCTTTGGAAAAAAAAAGAAGTAAAATGTGACATAAAAGTAATGGTCTAGTTCAATATTATCCATGGTGTCTAAACCATAAAAAATTATATGTGAAATTTCAATGATTTAAAATTAAAGGGGTGAATTTTTATTATTATTAAGCTTTATATGGTTTAACACATATTAACCAATTAAAATGTGAAATTTCAATGATTTAAATTAAAAATTAAAGGGATACAATTTTATTATTATGGTTACCGAGCTTTATATGATTTAACATAGATATTAACCGATTTAAAAAAAATTAGACTCAATACATGCAAAATCCCATTTTGCCTTGACTTCCTCATTTTATTTTTTAAATCTACCCAAAATTCATCGAATTAACTTCCCATGCTCACTGATCTAAACAAAATTTCTTCAAATTTTCACTTGGAGGTAGGTACTCCCTAGAGTCTAGGTTTAACTTAAAATTCGTCATAGATTATGCCATAGTTTGAGTAGGGAGGATTAAAAATATGGGTTTTATAATAATAATAATATATTTTTAAGGTCACAACCAAGGCAGACACCAAATTGGTGTATGAGACTCCGTCCACCCAACGATTTGACTGGTAAAGTCTACGTAGGTATACATACCCTACCCCCCTCTGGATTTGAACTCGTGACCTCTAAAATGGCATTTACTCCATTAGCAACACAAGGATATATGATTTTTATTGGAACTCACTCATTATTCACTATTTGAAGTATGATTTTACAAATACCTATTGAGTAAAAGGAAGTTCCAAAAATATCGAGGTATGTATTTTTTTTTATGATAACATAATTTGGATCGTGAGGGTAAGATTTGTTTTGGAAAGATATCTTAAATTTAATAAGATTATTAAGAAAATGGACAATATTTAGGGCATAAGGTCGATCAACAACAAGGCTCAGAGCAATTACAACAATATACTTGTTAAGAGCTCAACATGTCACTTGGAAGAATTGAACCTGGGTGGAGAGGATAATAATCATTCCTCCCAACCACCCGAGCTAAATCCAATTGAAATATCCTCTTATCCAATTATGCACCTCTCATCATTAGTCATTCAAGCACAAATTTATTATGTATGCAAATCAAGAGTGCTAAGAAGAATAATAAATGAGAAATGCAACACAATATGCGTCTGTGGATGTGATTTTTGTGTCTTTTAAAGATATTTTAAGTGCTCTTCTATGTTTTTAAGACATTTGAATCCTAATTGTAAGCACAGTAAATGTGAAAAGTTTGAAGTCGTATCAAAATTAGTGGCAAATTGTGCTAGGATTGGTCAAAACAAAGTTTCAATATGACGTCATTGTGGGTAATGCCCACATAGACATGTATGAAAAAAGTGGGAGCCTACAAGAGGCATGTAAATTGTTTTTGTCTGATAGAATGCACTACTGAAATGTTATCTCTTGGAAAACTATGATTGCAATATATAATATGCATGATTGTGAAATCGAGGCCTTCAAACTATTTTGAACAAATGAAACATTTTGGCTTAAGCCTAGACCATGTGACCTTTGTTTCCTTTGTCTACATGTTTCCATGTAGGTCTAGTGGATGAGGGATATCAATGTTTCAATTACACGAGAAAATGCTATCACATCATACCTGCAATGGAGCACTATAGTTGCGGGGTTGGCCTTGGTTGTGTTGGGTTGTGTTGGGTGTCTAGATAAAGCTAAAGACTTCATCAACCAAATGCTAATAAAACCTCAAGCTACTATAAAAAGTTGTTTACTTACTCTCTGTACACTTCACAACAACATATGACTAGGAGAATATGTGGAAGCATACCTTTTTAAGTAGAACCCTACAAATGTTGCATATTTGTTTCAATTAGAAAATGAGGTAGAATGAGAAGATATGAAAAATGTTGAAAGATAGAGGCATTGAAAAGACATATTGATGTAGTCATATTGAGACAAATAATCAAGTGCATGTTTTTTTTTGTAGGAGATGAGTATAAATCTACAAAAACTTTGAGAGATATTCTTGGAAATCATGTTGAACATATGACAACCAATGCTCCCAATGTGAGGCTCATTCACAATGGGGAAGCAAGAGAAAGACCAATTTATTTGCCATGCTATTGATAATTACAAAGAGAACAATGCTATATCAAATGAATTTATGTAGAAGCAAACTTGAAAGGGATATTCAACCTACCATAGGCCATTCAAACTCTCTTATCTTCCTTTTCCTCAATTATTTTTTGTGAAATACATATCCTAGGGAAACCCATCAAGCACTTCCCTCCAAGGATGGTACATAGTGTAAATTGGATTCTTCAACTCTCAAAGTTTGAGAAAACAATATACTCATTAAGAGCTCAACATGTCACTTGCGAGAATTGTTTCTAGGTGGGAAGGTAACACTCCTTGTCTCAACTACCTAATCTATGTTGGGTATGTGTTATATTCTTTGCATGTGTGTGTGTGGGTGCGTCAGATATGACAACTGCGTCTGACGATTCCTCGTAATAACGCTCTATTTGTGCCGTGTGCGTCGGGCACTTTCTTAGGGGGTTCCCAGGGGGGGCAGGTATGCCCCCGCCTGGTTATGCGCAGTGTTCGGGGCAGCGCCCCAAAATTTTTTTTTGGGCGGTTTTTGCTATTTTTAGACGATTTTGCTATTTTTAGTGGTTTAATAAAAATAATCTCGGTTTTAGGGATTAGGGTTTTGGTATTTACGAAATACCTAAAAACATTGTATATATTGTATAATGAATGGTGAAATTCGATATAATGAATATACAAAAGGTTTTCTCGGTTGAGGGTTTCCGGTATATATCTCTGTGTACTATGTGAATGAGCCATTGATTAAATTCTATTTTGCTTAAGAATCTATATGCATTTCTTTAATTCACAGGTTTAAAACTTACATGTGGTATCAGAGCTCGTTTTTGGCTTTAGAGGGACGCCTTTGTTGTTGAGGGTTTATCTCGGTCTTGATAGATCAAGTTTATCTTGGGTCTGTGATAAACCTGAGTTTAGTGGGAGCTTTTGATGTGGAGATTCAAGAATAGAAAGAGGAATGATGAGCTCATCTAGAATCAATATAGAGAAGTTCAACGGTAAAAACTTTGAGCTATGGAAGCTTAAGATGGAGGACCTTCTTGTAGACAAAGAATAATGGATCGCTGTGGATCCTGGTACACAAGCTACTGGTACACTATCTACTAGCACACAGGCTACTGGTACACAACCTACTAGTACACCAGCTACTGGTATGTCGAAGTAATATTGGGAGAAGTTGGACAGAAGAGCAAGGAGTACTATTCGACTCTGCCTGACAGATTCAGTTTTATTGAATGTCTCAAGAGAATCTACAACCAAGGAACTATGGGATAAGTTGGGGAATTTGTATCAATCAAAGTCCCTGGTAAACAAGCTGTTTCTTTGAAAGAAGTTGTATCATCTTAGGATGGAATATGGAGATTCTGTGACAAAACATCTAAATGCCTTTGATACTCTGGTAAGTCAACTTGTCTCTGTTAATATTATGATTGTAGAAGAAGATAATTGTATTACTTTGTTATGTTCTTTGCCAGACTCTTGGGATAATCTGGTTGTAGCAATTGGTAGTACCGCTCAATCTACATTGAAGTATGAGGATGTAATTTCATCCTTGTTATCTGAAGAGATGAGGCAAAAAAGCATGGATAGTCATAACACATATGCTTTATTTGTAAGAGGTCGTACCCAAGACAAGAATCTTGGTAAACCCCTTCGGG
>SNQJ01S0008368.1:31586-66706 GCA_010110895.2 Picea sitchensis | reverse complement strand
CACATGGAAGACACCGAGGGATAAACCATCTGATCATAGGTATTTTCCATCTTCTTACCCTAGGTAGTTATACAATGTAACCAACTAATTTTGGAAAGTAGTCATTGTTCTTCAATTTTCTCTATTGCTCATTTAACCCTAGTAATTGGGCAGTTTTCCCTGAAACAACCATCCTCAGAGTGAGGGGAAGTGACCAAAGGTTTATTAGGGATCTACTTTCCAAGGAAAATATATGTGTGTGTGCACACGCATGCGTGCAAACACATATACATATATATATTTTCCTTGGAAAGTAGATCCCCGATAAACCTCTCGACACTTCCCCTCATTCTGAGAATGGTTATTTCAAGAAAAGTCCTTTCAAGGAAAAGTCCTCAATGACTAGGTTTAAATTGCTGATAGGGTGAATTGAATAACAATGACTACTTTCCAAAAACATTTAACTGTAAAATATGTGTAGAGTTTATAGTGGTAGTCAATGGTCATATAAACCCTAGGTCGTTTAACAACACAAGGTATTCCAACAAAGGATTAACACCTTCAATAACCACTCACACAACCAGATCAAAGATCAACACATCGATGTTTTTATGTGGTAAAACCCCAATGTGGAAACATCCATGGCCCTAGCCAACATGGCCACTTGAGGCAATTTATTAATGCAAAATAAAAATGTTACAAAAGAGTTTCTCATAATCGATCATCAATAAATGACCCTTCATTCTCTTTAAATAAAGATCATGGACCGATCGGGTACTAAGCCACATATCAATATAGCCGATAAGATCGAGGAGAATATGAGCCACCAATTCACTCTATGTTTAGAATATAATGTGATCGTCAGATTACAAATACATACTAATGCATACTAAAGAAACACACTATGAAACACACTTTAACCCGATGACACATTAGACCAAGTTAATATTAACTAACTCCTAAGTGTCTAAATATCCTAGCATCCCCTCTTAAGAACAACTTGGGATAGGATTGAAGGATTTACAAAGGTGACACAATAGGAGAAGGAATGATGCATTAGAGCCAATACCCTCTTAATGACAACTTCCTGAACTCCTAACATAGATCAAAGTTTGGAAAACTTTGGTTCTGTAAGAGACTTTGTGAAAATTTCTGCAACTTGATCTTCTGTGGGGAAAAAGATCACTTCAACAATTCAACCATGAATGAGCTTTATGATGAAGTGCATGTGTACCTCAATGTGTTTGTTGTGATAATGTTGAATTGGATCTTTAGTGAGCTTGATGGCACTCTGATTTTCGCACCAGAGGGTGGTTGGATGTTGCTGCTAGAATCCAAACTATGACAGGGTATGTCGAAGCCACTAGGCTTCTTGACTTGCATTAACTGTTGCTTCTAATGAAGAAAGATCAATAACATGTTATTTCTTACAGGCCCAAGTGATAGGTTCAGAACCAAGGCTAATAACATAACCTGCAATAGAATTTCAAACATTAGGGGCACACACCCAATCTGAATTAGTGAAACCAACCAACAAAGGAGTCCCCCTTGAATTATAATGTATCCCAAAATGAATTGTACCCCGAACATACCAAAGTATCTTTTTAGTTGCTTTCTAATGGCTTTCATGGGGTGTTAAAAAAATGGCATTTAAAATGGACTTTGGATGTGAAAGTTATGCCCTTTTGAAAAAATACATAAATGGTCACCAAAGAGCCACATGTCAAGTAGAAGTGGTCCACATGGTGTTGCTCTTCCTTATAAAACTTTGCTTATACGATCAATTTTACAAATAAGTTACTTATGAAGTGACTCACTTTTATAGAATAAGTGAGAATCACTTTTATAATGAAGTTACTTTGTAAATTAAAGTTGCATGCAAAAAGTAACTAAAAAAGAAATATTAAAGCTAATTTACAATGATTCACTTTTATAATTTAAGTGAAATGCATTCTACAATAAATGCATGAACTTTTTCAAAAAGTAACAAAAAAAAGACCCGAACTCAAGACCTCTTACGAAATAAAGAAATTTCACCCAAGTGAGCTATTGCAAAACACATTATAATCTTAAGGAGGATGGGGGGTGTTATTGTTGGAGCTCCTCCTCAAAGTGCATGTTGAAAAAAACTTCTTTTCATGCGTTCACAAACAAAAAAAATTTGTTTCTCGACAACAAAAAGAGGTTAGATCTTGGTTAGTTTACCTAGAAATGCAAGTCTTCTCTTTGTTTATGATTGTCGAGAGTGCACAAAGCGCACGGCAAAGAGAATATGCACACAAAAAACATCTTCCTCTGTATTTATGATTTGTTGAGATCACACAAAGCACAATGCAAGGAGCCTACACAGATTGTAGAGACTAGCAACCCGAAAACAAAAACAAAAAACCGAAATATTATCTCTATAATTTTTTTTAAAGAGTGTATTCAGGATTTGTATCTCTGGATTTGACTGAAATGGCTGTATCTTGGGAAAACATAAGCCTTTTCGAGTGAAACAAAAAGCATTTCTAAATGAAAGAATCACTCAGGATGCAATGGAATAATCCTATCAGCCCAAAAATGTATGGAAATAGAAGAAACCATATATGTGGTAACAAAACTTCAAGATCTCGAACTACAATGGGAGAAGGTCTTCAAACATGCTCTGATACCATGTTTGACAACACACCATATTCCAACAAAGGATGAACACCTTCAGTAATCGTTCACACAACCAGATAAAAGATCAATACACCAATGTTTTTATGTGGTAAAACCTTAATGGTGAAACATCCATGACCCCAACCATTGTGGCCACTTGAGGCAATTTATCAATTCAAAATAAAAATATTTCAAGAGAGTTTCTCACAATTGGTCATCGGAAAATGACCTCCATGCTCGTTAAATAGAGATCACAGACCAATCATGTGTCAAGCCATAGATTAATGTAGTTGTTAAGAATGATGAGAATATGAGCCATCAGATCACTCTATGTCTGGAACATATCATGATCGTCAGATTACAAATGCATACTAAAGAAACACACTTTAACCCAATGACACATTAGACCAAGTTGATCTTACGTAACTCCTAAGTGTCTAAATATCCTTACATAGGCCAGTACCAATAGTTTGCAAGATTGTACTGGCAAATAACTTGTGATTTGGCAAGGGAAAAGATGTTTGGAGACACACCCATAAGGGGGGTCCCACTTCCAAGGGACATCTACCCTGCCTTTCTTCATACTTGCACACAAAACTTCCTCAAATCCAGATATGCATATATATGTGAATTATGATAAATATGTAAGACAATAACATAAATTCATATTAAATTAATTACACTAACATCGGACAATTAGTACAACCTCAAATCATAAATTAAAAACAAGTAATCAAACACATTGCACAATAATTTTTTTTGTGGGAAGATGAGAGACCTTTATAAATTAATTGAATGTAAATAAAAAATGAAACCTTATACCTGATTGATGTTTCTAGCATCTTTGTCACCTAAGTTAAAGTTCCTCTACCTTGGACCAGTCATTCACTTTTACTTGAATTGCGACCTCCAACTTTAATATGTTTGAGAAAACTAAGAGAGTTTTTGAACGAACTCAAAGTTAGAATCAAACTCAAAACTAGGGGGCTCTAATGAGGGGAAAGTAATAAGAAACCAGGGTTGATCGTCCAAGAATTACTCTACCATATGCTTTCTCTTAATGGTTTCTTTCCCCTTCTCCCAAAATATAGCTCCAAATTATACCGTGAAAATGTAGTTTAGTTACTAAGTTGGAAATGGAGATAAGGGTTGTATAGGTGCATGACCTCCATTATCTCTGCTCAAGAGCATGCATTTTGTGCATTTATTGTTTTGTTTCATTTTGTTTTGTTTTGTTTTGGTTTTTTATTTTTTATTTTTTTTATAAGGTGCCTATGGGTTTGTTAAAGGAAACTCATGGGAAACACATGAGTTGATTGAAGCAAACTCACAAGAAATAAATTGATGGCTCAATTTTTTTTGTATGAGGTGGAGGAATGATGAAATAATCATAAGTGAATGGCCAACAAGACATCTTTGGTCAAGGATGGCCAAGTATGGCTATAATGAATGCCCCCTAATGTATGAGGCCAGAAGGGACATCGATGGCCAAAATACATTATAATAGTAAGAGGAATATAATGAGTGAAGCTAGGTGGAGTCTAGCAAACCAGAGATTTGAAAGTCACCTACAAACAAAAACCAAAGTATCAGATGACTCCCCTCCTTGAGCTAGGCATGCCCATGGTTAGGTGAAAAACAAGCATGGTTTCCAAATCAAGTACACCATGGATCCATGAAGTATATATAGAATATAAATGATGGCCATGAAGTAATACATGGTGGATCCATGTTAAAACAATACAATAGCCATGAGAAAATACATAGTGGATCTATGTCTTAGTATACATCAGTAGAGAAACTATAAATATGAGAAGTACAAACTGGTTCTCCAAAAGTACCATTTCCACATGGATAAGTAGTATTGTTACACCAATTAGGTAGTTGAATCATAAAGAGAAACAAGTACAACCTAAGGTATTCAATTCCAATCCACTGATTGTATGAATCTATCCATGTGAATAAATGATATAATATCATGGAGAAACTGTGTTCGCTGTTTCTGGTCTGTGCACGGGTTATGAGACCCAAGGTTTAGTGCAACTCTGACTAACAAACCCTCAAGAAACTGGCCCTTTTGACATCACCTGCTTGTGTAGACGAAGTCTCACCTGAGGTATCTATTGGGACTCCATGAACCAGGATTCTGCAGTAGTAAGGGAAGGGGAGGTTGACACTCAAATCATTGTTCCTTATTCTAGCTTATGTATATTCTTGATTATTACAGATATTCTCACATTCCTTCATGAATATTGCATAATAATTAATCCATAAACTAAGTCTATTCTACGAAGCATAACAACATTACTCAGAAACACACATAGACAAGTAAAGAACACAAGACACAATATCCTCTCTAAACTCCTTCTTTATTCATATTCTGTCTTACCAACTGTCTATTACATTCATGACCTTTGCATAATCTCTCTTACACACACTCACACTTACACACCTTAACCACCCTAATCTCCCAATCCCGTTACATATTTATACCCCAAATATCTAGACTATTTGTCCCAAAAATATCCCATTACAATGCATGGCACAACCAACTTCAGTTAACTTGTTCTTTGATTTCTTCCGCTTTTCGTTTTTCATGAAGTTTTTCTGTTGTTCTTCTATTTATGGAATGTCATGTTGTCCCTTCCTTCTGCTCCCTTTGTACATTCTGTGCACTTTCTTCCTTCTATGCGCTTACTTCCTTTTGCGCACTTTCTTCCTTTTGCACACTTACTTTATACTTAGGTTTTCTTCCCAAAATTTCATCCAAAAATTCTCGTCCAACGGGCCCCCAACACTCACCCGTGGATCATCCCGAGCCACACAGGCTTGTTTCCTATTCTTCCATGCTGTAATAAAATGTTGAGTGGCCGCCTTAGCCGCGTCGACTACTGGAATTTCTTTATATAACTATTTTGGACTGCTTCTTGGGTATTCTATTCCATGCCCCTGAATAATTTCTTGGCCTTCTCCTCCTATTGTTTATGCTTCTTCTCAATAAGCCTTAGAGGTTCGTCCTTCTCCCTCTTGAAGGCCTCTTCTAGCCTAATGGTGGCCTAAGCCTGAACAACGACATCAGGAGTCATGTTTCCCATGGTCACAACAATGCTTCTATTGGGAAAAATGATTTTGTTAAGCCTCCTCTTCCTGTAATTGTCTTCTTTGTCAATAATCCACTGAGGTTTATTGAGTCCAATACCATCCTCCTTTTCTCCTATGCCCCTTCATAAATATTTTAGGTTCAGTGTGGGCGTCGTATACGAGGCCAATTTCCAGGAACCTCTCTTTCCGTGGGACCCTGAGCTGTTTCCTTCTCATTTACTGTCATGAAGCGTTCGTAACCCTCGAACCTATTACTAACTATGATTAAATATGTGTGTAAAGTTTTGGTGGAAATGACATGAGCCCCTGCATCTGGAATTCTCTCAGCACATGAGTATTTTTCTCTAGCCTGCTCCAGAACTGGTTGTTCATCGGTAATGTCATGGTCCATAAACTTGAGGTTGACAGTCTTGCCAAGAAAAGAAAAGTCCATAAACTTGAGGTTGACAGTCTTGCCAAGAAAAGAAAAGTCCATAAACTCGAGGTTGAAATTATTTCCAAGCCTATCTCCTTCCCTACTCGTCCCAGGGGGGACAGGTGGTACTGTTGGCGTATCTTTCCCCAATTGTCTAGAGTGACAGGTTCCTTAACTGGAACCGTGTGTGTTCTCTGGTAGCTATAGTTCAACGCTATTTTCTAGTTCACTATTATTTTCTCAGATTGGTATGCAAGAATGATTTACATGTAACAATCTTCTTATGCTTTTATCCCAACCGTACCTGTCTGAGCCTGCCTTAACTAACTTTTCCAATCCACCTTCATAGTTTATGAGTTTCTCCATAATTGCAACTTAATTACAAAATCCTTTGTGTGATTCTTCCTTCATATTGCCGATATGTCGTGATTTCTGGTGGCTTTTCTTATTTAAGGCTTATACGGTGCTTTAATGACCTGTCATGCCGACGATCTAACTATCATTTCTGTGTTAGACTACTTTTAATGGTCTTGTCTTTGCCAACTTGCGTAGTGCTAGTAGCGCATCCAACTGTATACTTCACATTCAATCTCGTCCATATCCTGTCCTCAAACTTGGCACAATTTTATATTCATGTGTGTTGATCAGTTTAGTTGCGCAAGTCCTGTGAGATTGGTATTCCAACCCTCGTTTTCTTGTTCATATCACTACTTTTTTTTCTTTTCTTTATTTTTTCTAATTTTTATTTGGTTTTTCTTGTTTTTCTTTCTACTATGGTACACTTGCTATAATACAGGGAATCTGGCCCAACCCAGATTACTGCGTATACTATCGAATCTCTCTATAGAGTTTCAACTGACTTTCATTCACCATTCTTTTGATGATTCTTCCATCCAAGGTTTCCAACTGCGCAACACCTGTGTTGGTTATCTTCTAGATCACATGGGGACCTAACCAATGCATGCAAAGCTTCCCTGGATGATGTAGATACTTGCTGTCATAAAGTAGTACCAAACCATCGACTTGAAATGTCTTGGTTTTAATGTGTCGATCGTGCCAGGCCTTCTCTTTGGATTTCTGAACCTGTTGATGGAATCCTGCAATAAATTGATCCTCCTTAAGCTGAAATAACTACACCAACCGGTCCTCTATTGCGCTAGTATCCGAGAGCTCAGTGATTGTTGCAATGCGCATGATAGGCAGAATGAACTCATTCAAAATTTATGCTTCCTATCCATAGACCAACCTCGAAATGTGTCCACCCTGTCAGCTTCTTACTTGTAGTTCTGTATGCCCATAGTACTGCAAAGATGCATAAGTTCCAATCATCTCTCGCTACATTGCATATCTTTATCAAGGCATTTTACAAGATCTTTTTAAAAGCTTCCACTGTGCCATTGGCCTTCGGGTGATATGGTGTACTCTTTTGATGATGAATCTTAAACTTCTCCATTAAGGATGTAATTGTTTTGTTCAGAAAGTGTGTACCTTAATCACTAAGTAATATGCGCAGACATCCAAACCTTGTGACATAATTTTTGAATAGAAAACCACGTTGTAGTCTCTGTAGTATAATCAGTAACTGGTGCTTCTTCCGGCCACCTGGTCAAGTACTCTGTCGCAGTGATGATGTATTTTTCCCTTGATCTCCTTGCTTGTGGATTGATCAGCTCTACAAAGTCAATGGCCCACTTATCAAATTCTTGCAACGTAACTTGTGGATTTAATGTAATTTCATCTTGCCTAGACGATTTTCCCACTCTTTAACATACGTCGCAGGACTGAAAATACTCCTTCACATCTTTGTACAGTGTAGGCCACCTAAGCCCTGCGCATACAATATTATGTGTCGTTTCTTTGCCCGTGTAATGTAATCCAACAATCCCATCGTGCGCTTCCTCCAGTATAATCAACTTTTCATGTTCCAGTACACAATGCCTCAATATTCCATTTTCCCCTAACTTATACAAGTTCCTGCAATCAACTGATAATCTGCTACTTTCACTACCAGTTGTTTCTTCTGTGCAACTGTCATTTCATAGGGGGCCATATCTGTACTTAGAAACTCCATAATGTCCACAAAGTAATCATCCACCATCCTTAATGCAAATAATTACACATCTGGGAAATTATCATCTAAATTTCCTGTATCCTCTCCTGTCAATATGTGTGAGTCCTGCGTTCAACTTCCCTGGTTTCACTATGACCTCAAAGTCATATTCCTAAAACAATAAAAACCATCCACATATTCTTCCTCCTAATACCGGCTTATGGACTAAGTATTTTAATGCAAAATGGTTGGTATACATCTTGAAGTGGGACCCCAATAAGTAGTGCCTGAACCTCTGTAGTGCATAGACCATTGCCAATCATTCCCATTCTGTAGTGGTATAATTCTTCTTAGATATAGACAACTTCCTACTTGCAAACATAATTGGATGATTGATGTCCTCCTCTCCTGGTTACGACAACACTACGCCCAATGCGATGGATGATGCATCTACATGTACATGGAACTCCGTGTTCCACTATGAAAAGATCAAAATTGGCGCGGTTACTAGTCTCTGTTTCAATGTGTCCAACCCCTTCTGGAAGTTCTCATTCCATTGGAACATGGATTCCTTCGTTTTTAAGTTTTCCATGGGTGTCATAATATATGCATATCCTTTGATAAAATTCCTGTAATAACCTATATGACCCAAAGTAGCCGTTAACTGTCTGACTGATGTCTGAGGCTCCAACTCCAGGATTACTGTGATCTTGGCTGGATCAACCAATAGTCCTTGTTTGCATATGACATGTCCTATTAGAATTCCAAACTATGCACAAAAGATACACTTCTTTAAGTTCAGTGAGATTTGACACTGTTTGCATCGATCTAACATGAGCCAAAGAACTTCTATATGATACTCTAGTAAAATGAACACTGTCCAATCATCTAAGTAAACTTCCAAAAATTTATGGATGAACTCCTTGAATGCTGCCACTGCTACCCTAGAAAACACTGTAGGGGCATTCTTCAATCCAAATGACATCACTGTGTACTGATAACTACCCCACTCAGTCACAAAAGTGGTTTTGTGTCTATCCTCCTATGCAATTCTTATCTAATGGTACCGAGAGAATCGACCAGTAAAGGAATAAGTTTCTTGACCTCCTACATTCTCCAATACTTCATCCATGAATGGTGTTGGGTATGGATCATTTAAGCATTCATCATTTAATTTCCTTAGGTCTACACAGATCATAATTCCTCCGGTCTTCTTGTCCTGTACCACCATTGGGATAATCCACTTAAATTATTCTAATGGTTCAATGATTCCTATGTCTATCATTCTATATATCTCATCCTTGACCTTCTCCTTGTACCTCAGGTTCAACCTGTAAGGTCTCTGTCGCACTGGCTTAGCTCCATGTTTGAGTGGGATCTTCATCTTGCCTAAGTCGCCTGCTATCCCCTTCATCTATGAGAATGTGGTTGGAAACAAATCCTGATATTCCTGCAATAAGTCTACAACCTTCTCAATTGTCTCATCGTTCAAATAATTTTCTATCAACACAAACTTAGGATTCTCCATTGTCCCAATGTTGACCTTCTTCTTCTTTATAGGCTGTGTGTATGTGACGGATGCAAGCTCTAGACCTTCTACTATACCTTTTCTTTCTGTCTCTGGTACTTGTATATTCCTGGGATCCTCTTCCTTGTATTCTTCCTTCGTTACATTATAACATTCCAATAGCTTCTGGACCATCATCTTGGCTTTATGCGCACTACATACAGATACTACTTACATAATCTCTATGTCTGAGAAGATCTTTGTTCTAATCACCTGTAGTGTGACATGTATGGGGGGGGATTCATGTTCAAATGTGAACGTGATTTCGAATCTCTAGACCAATTCTTCCCATTCTATTGTCTCCCTACCCATCTCCAATTCTAAATACCAATTCTTCGGGATGGTGTCCAACGTGTGTATGAATCTGTGCATCCACTCTGTTTCCGAAACTGAGTGCCATAAAACCCTACATCTTTCTACCTGCCCTATCAATTCAATCTCTCCTATGTATTTATGCACACTTTCTTCTTCCTCAGGACCAAAACATATCTGCATAAGTCTACTTCAATGTGACCAATCCTTCATTCCCTTTTTGTGCGCATCCCACCATCGAGCCGTAGTTTCCTTTAAGACGACATCCAATGCTGACAACCTTTGTTGTTCAGGTACCTGTAACTCAAATTATTGTATAAACATACCAATATCAGTTAGTCCATCGTACCTGGGTGGGTCACATAGCTTCGTTCCAATCCAACGCAATTATCGATTTATTTGTGCACATTGTCTAGATGATACTTCGTGCATCCTCTGCTACTAATTCTCTAGTCCGACTTCTGAATCTGATGCACACGGAATAATACTTCTCCAACTTAGCACACCATCCATTGTCGGTTCGACATAATGCTCCATACGTGCAATCAGATTATATAAGTTATCAATGTCATTTCCTCTCGTTGACTCTGTGTATCTCTTCCCTTTTGATGGGTCCAATGGTGCTGTAAATTTTAGATCCCCAACCTCGAATATTATCTCCCTTCTTTTCAAGTTAATAATTGCCTGGTTCTCAAAGGCCCATTCCAATCCCATTAGTGTTGGATATGGTTGACTATCATCTACGATCTCAATAACTTCAAAGTCTGCCATGCTGCACACCCCATCTATGTTCACAGGTACTCCTATTAGTCATCCATTCAGAACTATCTTATGTTGATTCGTGAGCCTCAACTAAACAGGGGACCATACTAGCTCAGGTTCTCCCATCATTTCCCATGTCTGCTTAGGTAGCACATTCACATTAGATCCTAAGTCAAAAATAACATTATCCACATCGTACTCTCCAATCTACACATTTAACTTGAATTCTCCATTGGTTATCTTGCTGTGCAGTACCTGGTTTACCATTCTCTGCGCGACAAGGGTTTCTCTTCCTTTTGTGCATTGATCAATCAGGTCATATAAAGTACTTAGTGCAGTCCTATATTTCATTAGTTCTACACAACTCTTTAACAATTTCGTTAGTGTACTTACCTACGCCCTTGGCTTCTCGGGCACAACTTGAACTTCTATTTGAGGCATCGCTGATGTTGATGATACCTCATGTGGTTAGGGTATTTATTTTCTAGCTTGCTAATATGTCTCTTTCTCCTGCTGTGGATTGAATGGGGGTATAGGCCCTGTTGACTTCCTTACCCATTGCTAAGGTTGATTTCCTGGATCAGTCCATGTTCTAGCTCCTCCGCATGTAACAACTACCACTGTGGGTCCTTCATTACGTCGTTCAACTGATATCATCTGCACATTTTGATTTTGATTCTGGTTTTGGTTTCCTCTGGCCTACCATTTTGCAACTAGTTGGGGACAATATTTTGTCGAGTGATCTAGTGCTCTGTAAAATGTGCACATGGTACACGGATTCTAGAAATCCTAGGCCAACGGTCTAGGTTTATTACAGTTATAAAAAATAATCAGTCCTCATCCTCCTCTACCAAAAGTCCCTCTAGCTCGGCCTCTGCCAAAGTTTCCTTTGTTTCCTTGGTTGAAACCTCTCTGACTATTATACTGTTCACCACTCCATCTGCACCGATATTCTCTTCCTAGATACTGTACATATCCGATGTACTCTCCCTTAGTAGGTCAAACGCGTGACAATCCTTCTCTTCATGCCCCACCGAATTGCAGAAATTGCAAAAAAAGTTCTTTGGAGTACTCTGATACTTCTGTAGTAATGGACATTCAATGGGGTGATGGACGCATTTCTTACATATCACATAGTATCCTCCCCCTGGTAGTGGATTCAACGCTCCAACTGCCAAATACTGCATGAATATTGGGCATTCTTCCTTGTGGTGGCCCTCCATCCCACACTTGGTACACCAAACCTGCTCTCACTTCTCCCTTCCTTTGGTAAGCTTGACTAGTTGAATTGTCAATGCATCCAACTGCATCTGAACTTGTGCCATTCCTCCAGTATCTCATGCCAATGAYGACTCTAGTTTCATTGCAATTTCCAGAGCCTCTGGTTATGACATGACCTTATGTTGTATTAGTGGCCTATGAATGTTTGGTAGAAGCCCTGCAATGAACCACTTTTGATGTTGTTTATCTAGAATTTGGAAATYCAGTCTCCCCATTACATCCTTAAAGCACTGATCGAAGTCCCATACTGATTCTGTTTGTACCTGWTTGATATATTTTAGTTCGGTGATGTACAACGGTTCTGACTTTCTATTTTTTAACTCTTTGAGTAGTGCTTGTTTGATCTCTGCCAAAGTCCTAGCCTTTCCTGTAGGTGTAATACTCTGTAACTTCATATACCATACTAGTGCACGACCTCTGAATGTTGTCGCTAAATATGCAATCTTCATAGCCTCGTCCTATATGTTCTTAGTGACCCAAACTATTTCACAAACAAACAAGTGTTGTTTTGGATCCTCTGACCCAACTCCCTTAAATTTAGGAAGTCTAAGCGTATTATCTATGCCTGTCATGTTGGTTTGTGTATTCCCTCCCATAGGTGATATTGGTGGACTCTGATTTTGACTCTGCGTACTACTCCCACTGTTTCGACTTCTATTATTTTTTCCTCCTTGACTAGCTACGATGGCTTTTGACAAGTCTTCAAATTTTATCCATGATTGTGGTGACACACACAGGGTCATGGATTCAATGCAGAATCCTGTCTGAGTAGGATTTATCGACTCTTGTATCACTGGACTGGACTGACACTCCTCTCCTCCTATATATGGTATCTCCATGATTTGGACTTGTGCGCAAGGCTCTCATTCTTCTGGCTCACCATGTGACTCTTCTCTCCTAGCCCCAGTCTTTTTCCTTTTGTATCTCCTTCCTCCACACAACTCTCCAAACTCATACTCTTCCTCTGGTGTATTTCCTTATTGCATCCTCAGTCCCCTCGTTCCTTTTTCATTGCTTCCTTCCTTCTCTCAGATGATTTTCCTGTCATCCTTCGCTCCCCCCATATGCGCAAAGCCCTTTTATATGTTAGAATTCATTATCATAACATGCTTTTCACATAACAACATTTTTATCCACATATTCAACGATTTCAAGAACCTTCTGCACGAACCTTTGAAAATATTTCTTTCTGCAACACTGTATGATTGAATGCAATCTATGACAAATTCTATAACATAACCACCTAGTATACTATCCGACCAAAATTCAACTACTTGAGTAGTTGGGTTAATTAATGAATTCATCTTTCTTACAAATTCAAGAGTCCAATTCTTTGGTGTTGCAACACTAAACCTTCCTGTCTTCTCTACCAGCCTCTCTAGTCACCCGGTCATAATTTTTGGAAATTCACCAAAGAAAATTTCATGCAGATCCATAAGCACATACCTTTGCATCCATTGCTGGTCACTCATCCAAGGGTTCCTATTCTCTTGTCATGCAAAGTCCCATTCCTTTCGTTCTAACAAGTCCTTGATCTCATTCTTAGTCAGCCTCCAAAACATTCCCTTAATCGCAATGTCCCTCTCCCAACAATGAAACCATTTGTTGTCTTTTTTTGGTATGCGCATGGGTTGTGAGACCCAAGGTTCAATTCAACTCTGACCAACAGACCCTCAAGACACCAACCCTTTCGACATCACCTTCTTGCACAAATGAAGTCTTACCCGAGGTATCTATTGGGATTGAATGAACTAGGCTTCTGCAGTAGTAAGGGAAGGGGAGGCGGACGCTCAAATCATTGTTCCTTATTGTAGCTTATGTATGTTCTTGATTATTACAGATATTCTCACAGTCCTTTATGAATACTGCATCATAATTAATCCATAAACTAAGTGTAGTCTATGAAGCATAACAACATTGTTTAGAAACACACATAGACAAGTAAAGAACACAAGACACAATATCCCCTCTAAACTCCTTCTTTATTCATATTCTGTCTTACCAACTGTCTATTACATTCATGACCTTTGCATAATCTCTCTTACACATGCTCACTCTTAGACACCTTAATCACCCCAATCTCCAAATCCCGTTACATATTTATACCCCAAATATGTAGACTATTTATCCCAAAAATAACCCATTAGAATGCATGTCATAACCAATTTCAGTTAACTGGTTGTTTGCTTTCTTCTTCTTTGCATTCTTCATGCAACTTTTCTGCTGTTCTTCTATTTCTGGAATGTAGTGCCATCCTCCTTTGTGATTTATCCTCTTGCTTTCTTTCTTTGTTCTTTTCTCTGTGCATTGTCTTAGTCCTGCATGCTTCCCTTCCTTCTTCTCCCTTTCTACCTTATACACACTTTCTTCCCTCTGCGCGCTTACTTCCTTTTGCACAATTTCTTCCTTCTTCATTCTTTCTTCCTTCTATGAACTTACTTTATACTTAGGTTTTCTTCCCAAAATTGCATACAAAATTTCCTATCCAACAAACTGTTTAATCATTGATCATTAATGTATACCATTGACATAAATGAGGTAACCCACCAATGATGATAATTGGCCCCAAACATAGTACATGGTGAGTATATGTGCTAATGTCAAACACTTGAAAAAATCTATCAATCAAGGGTCATGGACATATACTCACTATCAATAGCAAGGGAACCTACGACTAATGACTACAAGCCTCAAGGTACTCTAAATATCTATAAATCTTGTTCCTAGAGAAAATGAGCTAATGTTGATAGGAAGAGATATGTTGGAAGGATAGCATTAGGGCATCTCTAATCAACAAACATGATCAAGTATTAGGAACAAGATATAATTTGAAGGTCTTGGACAATAAATTATAAGAATACATCATCGAGTATGACTCCTGAATGCACTGAATGCAAATAGTACATAAGGAAGACCCTCTAAGCAACAATCAATAATGAGAATAACTATTATAGGTGAGGCATTCCACCAATAACAAAAATGGAATCCAAGGTACAACAAAAATCTCGCTATGTGAATAAAGGTATTACTGTCGAACATAGGGGATGCCACTCACTCATTAATAAATGACGAAAATCACTGATGAGCATAAGGAAATTGACCAATGATAAAAATCAATGCTAGGGTGATACCGACTTCTAAGCATTTATCCTAAAGTGATGTGTCACAATTGATAAGAAAATACCCACCAGTGAGAATCCAACCATGAATCCTTCCATAGTAGCACAAGTAAAACATTTGTTATATTGATGAACTAAGAACAACTTGACAATAGGGAAGGTTGACATGGATGGTCAGGAAATATGAGGAATAGATGACACAAGTTAAAGACATACCTTGAACATAATCATGGCACAATGGTGACTTGGGTACTAATTGATGCTAATAGGACCAATGACATAAACCATCAACACATTAGACATTGAGGCATTCTCCATAGTGACTAGAAGAGTAACTAATCTCAAAATCATGGTACAACTCGTAAGGTGATACTAAGACCCAAATGTAAATAATTGACACAAAATATGCGCTTTGTTCAAGGATGACATGACTTGCTTTCTGCCACATATACAAAGATTATAGATATATAGGTTCTTCCCCCATTTCTCTTTTTATACATATTAGATTTATTTTTCTTTTTCATATTAGAAAATCCCGAAAAAGAATAAAATAATGACATAATACAATGGAAGAGATGAGTGTCGTAGTGCATATAACTATATTCCAATTGCATGGAACAAACCTATGCAAAAATAAAGCAAAAGGAAGTGTGTAGGATGTGGACACTCATAAGCATGTATCATTTGGGGTAGGGTAGGTATGAAATGCAGAAACAAATAATGCAAAGGCAAGTGACAATTAATAATGCAAAGGTGGTAAACATAAATTGGAAAACTACAACAAGGCATTCAACAGAATAGTGAGTGTAGCAATAAGCACATCAATTTCAAAACAAACCAATTATAATAGTTAGAGCCTCCATGGGCTCCTAGTCCTACCATAAAATAACAATATTGGTGATAGATGGAAAAATGATGCTACACTAAGGTAGCCCATCGTAGCAAAGTTCTTCAATAAGAGAAGTGCAAAATGTAGATAGGAAATGCTATTGCACCAACATCCAACATGGTCGACCCTATGACAAATTTGGGTGGAAAAAGTTTTGATTTCATCATCATAGAGAGGAAGCCTAAACCTATATGCAAGCTTCAAAATATACATGATAGGGTCAAACAATGCATAAAGTATGTGTTGGTGTAAGTCTGCATGCAAGGTGAGAAAATATAAAGATCTTGTGATTGCTTCAAGATTACAAACAAAATGTTAGAAAAAACTAAAAACCTTAGGTTTTAAATGGATGGATTCATTCAATACGAGCCATTCTTGTGAACAGAAAGGAAATGCGGCAAAAGAAAGAAGCAAGAATATAAAATACATCAAAGAAATAATGAATAACCGTTACCCAACTGAAAAAACTTTACAATATCAGCTATAGAGAAATCCTTGAAGACATTGGTCTCCTTGTGGCCTCTCCTTGGGAGGGTCTTTGAGTTTATTGAGTGCATGTCTGCTCTCTCCTATGTTGATGGTTGTAGATGATGGATGCTACAAGGAAAATATCCTCAAGAAACTATGGTTTCATGAGCTATGGAGCAACTAAAATGGTAGAAATCCACAATGGAGAGAAATAATAGATGGGAGGAGAAAAATTAAATCAGATTATGAGATGGGGGCAAAACCCTCTTACTTTAATAGGATTTTTTTGTTTTTTCTCTTATTATTTTTCCTTTTTAATTAAAATTAAGATGGAAAAGTCATTAAAAGGGGTTTTGTGACTTTATTAAGTGAAATTAACTTTAGGAAAGGGGTTCCTATAAGTTAAATGGATGGGACATGGTGTAAAAGTGGGTTTTATGTCTTGGTACCCATACTATTACTAGTGTATTATGATACACCTAATATTTTGGTATGGGTGGTCAATTTTTAGGTGATAACAAATGCTCCCTAATGTATGAGGTTAGGAGCACATCCTATGACTAAAATAGATTATAGTTTTCTTTTACCAATGGATGAAACAATTGAGGAGAGAGAGAAGTGCCAAAGGGAATAAAACTGGCCGTGGAAGTGACTGAAGGAGACCACCTATCAACAAGAAATTCACAAAGTTTTGAATTACATGACCTCAATAGGAACAAGGTAGGCATACCCATACTTGTCAAGATAACTCATGATAATAATTATAATGGTGTGCCCAACATAGAGGGGCTAAACTCATGAGACAAGATGAGGTCTCAAATACAATATGATGCTTGAAAAAGAGGTCCAGAGTACAATAAAATGACATAAATAGTTCCATATACATATGATTGGGTTAAAGGACTAGGTATACATCATAACTGGTGCTGATCTAGGTACATAAGAATTGATGCCTCCACCTAAGGGGAGGTGGAGTAGAAACAACCTGAGAATCCCTTTTGAATAAGAATGGGGCTCCAAATATCTGAAGTGAGATAACTAAAGGGAAGATCAAACTGAGGGCTCTATGAATGGAAGAACCGAGTCAATCAAATCTCAAGAACTGCATATGAGGTTGGATCATGGATATATGTACGAATCTCAACAGTGTGACGATGAGTTTAATTCGAGAACATGAGACCCTACCAATTATGAGATAAATGATGACTCTCTCATCTTGGTCCAAGGTAACCCATTGAAAAGGTATATAGGTACCATGGTACATAATAATATTCTATAGAATGAAGGTGCTAATGTTGATAGGGGAGAGTCTTCTAGTGCCCAAGAATGAAAGAGGTTCCTTAGGTCCAATATCCAAAGTACAACTGGTGAAGTTGTATCTTTGGAAGAAAATGTTGATGTCAGAACATGTAGGGGACTACTTGAAGGGAAACCATTTCCCGAGGTCTAATTCATCTCACACATGTATGGGGAACCGATAGAATCAACTAGATTAGTAAATTGTCAAGTGCGGGATTCTCAAGTGTGTGATGACAAGCTAGTGTCGAGCACATGAGAATCAACCAAGACAAAGAGAACTAATAACTCTTTCTGCTTGGTTGGGGGCACCCACCAAGGATGAATATGAGTCTAAGGTACATGGTCCTCTAAGCCAGAACCTTAGAATACATGTGCTGAAGTTGATAGAGGAAGGCCCATTGGAAGCAAGGTAATGATGAGTCCTTAAATCTAACATGAGGTAGAGAGTAAGGTGTGACTGATAGATATTGACACCAAGGATGGAAATAAAGTTAAATGAGAGGTGGACTGAGGAATTCCCTTGTTTAGAGCATAAATGTATGGATAACCTGGTAGTGACTAAAAGCATTCCATGGGGAATGATCGATTAATGAGCATAATAATTTTTGAGGACATATCAGTAAACCACTAGGACAAGTGAAGGTTAAATATTGGAAACATAAGATGGGCATGACTCACAGAGGCATTGACAAACTATAAATGTATACAATGCGGAACTAAATGGATTGCATGGGAGAAAAAGGTGATTCTTCTTAGAGGATCTAAACAAGGACAACATAGGGATGCTACCTAAGACTGAACCAAGTACTATAACAACACGTGTATCTCCTGGTATTTCCAAAGGGGTGCCATAAGAAGAAGGTAAGATATGTAGTACCAAAAGTAGAATACAACAGATCTAACCAGTGTGTCAAAAGGCATAGTATCCAATCATAATCCCACGAGGAAATCCAAATGGGGATATGTATGGGAATGAAGGAGATAAATGTCCCAGAGAAAAACCAGATGGTAGTAATGTTGAAGGTGAAAACTACAAATGAAAGCGATCAATGGTAGGGAAATTAATGGAAATACCCTCGAGGGTGGGTGAATGGTGGCATAAAAATGAATAATTGTCATTGTATGGATGAAGCAGAGGGATTATGATACACGATAATCTGAAAAATACCAACCATAAATGGGGGATTCCAGAGGGTAGGGAAGTTGTCAACATGATGAGAAGAAATTGGATTGAACGACTTGGGCACCAAAATGAAACACGGGTTAGTATTCTGGGGAACCCATGTGAGGAAGGTTCTATCACTATATAGATGGAAAATGAAAAAGGTGAGGTGGCTGGTCTGTCTACCCAATTGAGGGGGGTCCTACTGACCATTTCCAAGGAACAACAGACAAATGCAACAAACATAAGGGAGTTAAACTATGCTAAATTCCAAAAAGATTGATGCATGGATGAGACACACATTCATGAATAAAGTGGTTATCCATGTTGATTCATTATTCATAATTTAGTCAATGCAAAGACAAGGTGGTGTCTAAGTAATGTAGAAAAATGAGTAGGAATGCAATAAAAAGTATGAGCTTTAATCCTTCTTGGAAAATGGCTTCTGGATGAAGCATCAAATATCAAAATTTGAAGAGTACCCTTTGGAAGAGGTTGGAAAGGTGATTCAAATGGTGCAAATAGGCCATCAATTAGAATCAGGATGAGGGGATAAACTACTAGGAGGAGGTACTAGAGTTACCCCTCCTACCAGAATGAGCATGGGGACCTAATGGAAAGTGTGGGATCAACAATATGTTTTTTATTGCATAGAGTATATTGTTTCAATATGTGGTACTAAGCATCAAATATATGTAATGCGTTGATATTACATCGGTAATGCCGACAAGATAGACAACTCAGATGGAAATATGTGGGTCTATCCAACTTAGGCTATTGTGGCCTAGGCACAAAGTAGATAATGTTCAACTTTTAAATTGGCCAGAGGGGTCATCATGTCCCCAAGCATGAGATCCCCCCCCATTGAATGCCTTTGGGGAAAATGACCAGGTCTGGGTAGGTGGGCATGACACCCCCTATTGTGTGTATATGTAGCATGCAAGGAGCATGCTCCAAATGATGGACATACACAAATGCACTATGAATGAAATTTTAGAAAGGAAAAGGTGGATTGCCAATCTATTATTTACATATGATTTAGAGGGAATCAACTTATGGGTTCACAAATGGGTGTCACCATATCAAGGATTTTCCATGGATATGGTGAACAAATTCTCATCTATAATATCTTTCGACTCAACAACATACTAGTTGGAGGGACTAGTTGTTGAGGAAAAAAGTAATAACGATGAGGTGGATAATCCAAAGGGTAATTTGGAGTGGTAAGAGACTCTATAGTGTTTTCATTGGAATGAAAAATGGGGTCACTAGAGTTATCATTATCAGATAAGGTGGTGGAAGACGGGGTAGTGAACCCATTATCAATGCCATGGGAATGAGAGTTATGGTTCACATCTGCAACATCTACTGAGGTAGAATTAGGACTAGTGAAAGAAGTCTCCACTGATGTTGAGACCGAAGAGGAATTATGAATAAAAGGGGTGCTTTGATGTGCCTCAATAGAGGATCATCCCAAGGTTAATTTGGAGTGGTAAGGGACTCTATAATGTTTTCATTGGAATGAAAAATGGGGTCACTAGAGTTATCATTATCAGATAAGGTGGTGGAAGATGGGGTAGTGAACCCATTATCAATGCCATGGGAACAAGAGGTATGGTTCACATCTGCAACATATACCGAGGTAGAATTAGGACTATTGAATGAAGTCTCCATTGATGTTGAGACCGAAGAGGCATCAGGAATAAAAGGGGTTCTTTGATGTGCCTCAACAGAGAATGTAGCATTCTCCAACAATTTTGATCCCATAGAAGTTAACATGAAGAGATTTTGTATGGAATTTGATGGGTGTTCTATATGCACTAAAAACTTAGAGTTGTAGCAATATATATGCAAATGTAGAAGGACTGGAGGTAGTATAGTCTAACTAAGGAAGTGGCTATCTAAGGGCTAATCTATTCAAGAAAATACTGCTAATAATCAAACCCTACTAAGAAAATCAAACTATGTACCCTAAGTAACCTTTGAAAAACGGATCAATGGATAGTTCTAAGAAAGCAATTAAAAACCCTACTTAAAGAAAACTAGTTCAATCATAACAATAATAAAAAACAAACTATCTACCTAATAAGCAATAGCGACAACAAACTACTTTAATTAACCTACTCAAATTCCATAAGCAACTACCCTATCAAAGAGAGAAAATGAACAAGCAAGTACCCTATCAAAGCAAAATATACAAGCAAGCAACTAACCTATTAAAGCAAGTAAACAACTAACTAACCTAGGATAACTTCTACAACAAGTAAACTAAGCAATAAGCAACTAATTAAGCTAAGAAACAAGTGAACTCTATTCTTAATTTAAACTTCACAACTATTTCTAATTTACAAAAGGAAATCTACTGAATTGAAAGCATTATGATGATAAAAACAATTAACAATTAATCTTTAACCTATGATAAGAAAAATATCCTCTAATCTACCAAAGCAAGAAGACTATCTATCTTACAACAACAAGAAAATTATCTTCTAATCTATGAAAGAAAGAAAACTCAATTGTAGTGTTGATGGTTATGTGAATGTCTCCAATGTCTTATAATATCACGATGGCACTTAACAATGAACGATAATTCAAGATGAATAAATTCGATATTGACTTCAATAGCAAAGTGGAAAGTGTGAATTAGGAAATCCAGTGAGAACTTAGCCATTATGGAAACAACATCAATTATCCTGCATATCCATGTGATTATTCAATCATACATCAATCATCAACAATATAAAGATACTATTCTAGTAAATTCAATTGCACTCTATACTACTTAAGCAAACTCATACTACACTAAACTCAATAACTAACTATGAATTAAAATTGCAACCTAGATCTAAGAAAGCAATTGTATGAAATAAACTAAACTAGTTCTATTTTGACAATTCAATTTGCAAAAAGAGGAAATACTCACAAACATAAATTAAACACTATTTCAGCATATGATAAGAAATAAAATGAGCAAACTAAATGGAAAATTAAATAAGAAAAGCTAAGTAGCAACTAGATAGACAAAATGGAATTGAAAAGTAAAGGCTAATGACTATCCATCCACCGAAACCCTGTCAAAGAAATCATGAATTAAAAACTCTGTTCTTATCATCTATTTCAGCATAAAAGAAAACTTATCTATCATCTACTTATACACGGGGTTAGTATCTAAGCTTGCAAGTTGGATTCTACTAACTAAAGAGTCATTTCATATTAACAAGATCCTTCATAATAACTTGCAAAAGAAACTAAAAAATTTAAGATATAGCAACAATTTATACAATAAGAAAGCAAGATGACAATTCATGTATAGGAAAAGAAATAAAAAGACATGTACGCTATTCAATTCACAAGAAAAATCACAGGACATTCAACTAGACTGTTGGCGGGTCCCCCAACAAGTCATGGTTACTCTTCAAAGGTGAACCACGAGCTTCAACAATATGAATTTATCATTAAAACTAAAAACCCAGTCTTTACACAATTCTGACAAAATGAAAATAGGAAAACAGAGCGAAATTGTCTTATCTCTCTAACACACGACTTCTTTTTTATTGTTTGACCACTGAGGTGGTATTTATAGGTTTTACAAGCTGAGAGGTTGACCACTGGAAGGGCTGACCCTCTCTAAAAACAGTAAATTGCATTTAATATGCTCTAACTGCCGGTGGCTTCTAGAAATGAGGTGAGCCAATAATCGCCCAACATAACAACCCAAATTGAGTTTTCAAGAGTTCATTAGCTGGAGGCCGCAAGCACGAGCAAAACCCATGTCTCTTATTTGCCCATCGTTGGCCGCCAATACCATAACCACCAAATCGCCCATCGTTTTTGTGCAGGACGAAGTGCTGAATGGAGTACCAGACTGAGTGCCAGAAGCAAAAACAAGCTGCGATTTTTCCCTATGACATACAAAACATGAATTAATTTCCTGGGATCATAAAAAAATACTGATTTAGACTCAAAATCATCGCAAAACATGAATTATGCATACCTGGTGTGGATCAGATTTGACACAAAAGCTCTTCAAAAAATTCTTCAAAACATGAAAACGCATATACACATTCGACAAAAAGGATCTAATTAACATCATAAAATCGGTCATATCACGGGCCCAACATTACCCCCACACCTATGATTTTGCAGGTCCCACTGCAAACAAAAAGAAATTACCCCTCATGACTAAGCTTGCCGAGGAGGATCAACTTTAGAAGCTTCTCCTTCTTGATGTGAAGACTTTGCCTTATGCTTCTTGTGTTGCTTCAGTTGTGCTCTGAGGTTGCAATTGGATTTGGTGATCTCGTCAACCAACCATTGAAGGGAATTTATCTTAGCTTGGAGGACTACATTATCATGGTGAAGATGTGTTTCCATTGTCTTCCTATCTTCCAACTGTTGCAACAGCTGAAAATTCTCTTTTTGTAGCTTCTTCATGGTTGGAGTAGAATCAATTATCTCGGAGGAAGGATTAGATCCTTTGAAAGATGTGGAAAATCTATCATTTTTAGGATTTGGGGTAGGCATTGGTGAAGTAGGAGTAATAGGGGGTTGATAAGGAGAGGTAGGTTATGATTTTGTCTTTATTTGCGGCTTCAATTCATCTATGATCACTTCCCTAAGTCTTTTGTGAGGACTCTCGAGATCAAAGGACACTTGGATAGGGTCCGAAGTAGTTAGGGGTTTTGCATAAGGTTTTCCTCTTGTGCTTCGGGTACTCTTTCAAAAGGGTCCTCTATTGAATCAATTGGATCCTCTCTTATTTGTGGGAACTGTAGGAAAGTCTTGTTGAATCACTTCTTGGATATTTTTAGGTGTGGGATCAAGAGATATTGAAGGCATCTGAAGATTAGAAATAGGCTTCCTTTGATCTTTACGCTCGGTCTTTTTACCCGATGAGGATGCAGGGGTTTCAACAAGCTTCTTGAATTGTTCCAGTAAAGAAATGGTTTGTGCAGGGGGGTTTAGAGTCCTTGAAGAGAGGGGCTTGGATGGAGAAATAGTCCTTAGACCAAGTGTCTTTTTGCCAGTATTAATTGTCAAGTGAGGGTTTGCAAATTGATAAATGAATGCATCCCAACTTTTCCCCTGTTTCTCTAATTCAATGAGAACAAGGAGTTTGAGCAGGCCATGGTGAAAGAGGCTGTTATGGGGATTGGTTACATTCTTCCTCACTTGAGAGGACATATTCTCCAATCTCTTTAGAAATTAGAAGGGAAAATTCAATGGTTTGTTGAACTGAAAATGAGCTAACAGTCTAAAGTGACAGGCTTTAAAAGTGGAATATCTACCTTCACATGTGATCAACCTGGTGATGACTATGAGAGGGTTGATCAACTCTTCTTTTATCCATTCCTTGGAATATCCTTTGGCTCCTGAGATGTTCTGGAATTCTGGCTTAAAAACCTTGTTATAGCTTGAGCACAGCAGCTAGTGGTTTTTAAACCATCTATCTCCCACTCTTGGAAGCTTTGTGGCTGCAACAATGGATTCCTCTGAGACCCCAAAGGTAAGAGACCCCACGAGCGCTATCTTCCCATC
This sequence comes from Picea sitchensis, assembly GCA_010110895.2. Taxonomy (NCBI): domain Eukaryota; kingdom Viridiplantae; phylum Streptophyta; class Pinopsida; order Pinales; family Pinaceae; genus Picea; species Picea sitchensis. The sequence continues at coordinate 42,120 of SNQJ01S0008368.1, read as the reverse complement.
AAAAATTCCCCATCATCGTGGCCCTGTAAGTGGGATAGAAATTCCCCCTAGTTTGTGCACAAAAACACCTCCCTACACTGTGAAAACTCAGGAATGGAAAAAAGGTATGCATAGGAAGAGGGTTCATACCTCTTAGGAATCGTGATGATGTGAAGAAATGAATAGACACGAAATTCACCAAGAGAGGGTGCGATCGGGTCAAGGAATGGCACGAATTGATCAAAGGCCGAGCACAATTTGAATAGAGGAACGAATGACAGAGGCTAAGCACGTTCTGAAAACATGGGCAAATGCAAATGACAGAGGTGAATTGGGATAATAGGTAACCCAAACCCATTTTTGAATGCACCTAGGGTGGAATTGGTTGCACACATGCATGCACGAGTTGCCACGTGTGAGAAATTTCAAAGTCAAAGGCATGTTTTTGGGGGAAATCTTAATGATGTGAAGTTAGATCAATGTCCAAGTCTTTTGACTTGGACATTTGATCACGAAAATGTCTAAAGTTTGCATCCTCAATCTTGATTGCCTTCAACCAATTCAATTAAATGTCATTGATTCTTGGTTGCCTGGATTTGTGGACAGTTACTGGAGTGTAAATTCATATGGCACTTCATTCGACACCTCATATGACACTTCATACGACACCTCATATGGCACTTCATATGACACCTCTGTGTTAAATACATTTTTACCTCCTGTAATGGATAGCCTGCAATATTGAAATGTTTTTGACAGTCACAATGATTAAGAGCAGAGGAAGAATGTTCCATTGTTGTTGATTTTTCCACCATGCTCACTCAGTCCACTTGCATATGACATGTAATGTCAAACCTACAATGAACAACCTGTAATGAAAATGAACCAATACAATGGTCTGTTAAGTATATGTATAGTAATTTATAGCACACAAGAGATTTATCACTTCAAAATAAAATGACTATTGATGTAATAACCTGTATCATGAAAATAATACAATTTTTTTTACAAAGATTTACTTCTCTAGGAAATGATCATTTGTCAACTCATGAACCTCTCCCCCACACCTAAGTATTGTGGCACCTCACAATCAAAAGTATAGGAAACTAGTCAATTCTCCCAATATCCAAAGATTTACAGTTTGTGAAGTGTAAAGATAAATTTCATAGATTAGTCTAACGAGATGGTTAGAAGATGGCCTCACCTATAGGATAAGAGATCCTATATATAGATAAGAAGAGGTAGGGAAGAGAGTTTCAAAATACTCTCAGAGTTAGTTCCCAATGGCAAGTTTATGGAGTTCATTAACCTTAGCTTAACCATACATTCTTCATGTTAGCTTTGTCTGAAAGTAATGCCGTACATTAGGACAAGTTAAAATTTATTATTTATTTTTTGTTAGATTACCATCGTTGCTAGGTAGAATGCCCCGCTGCCAGCAAGCCTGTTCAATACTCCAGCGGGTTTACCTAGTCATACCACAGGTCGGTACCCACTGCCAAAAAACCTGTTAAGTATCCTGATGGGTTAGCCTCTTACACCCTCAGAGATTGGCCCTCCATCTTTTAATATTTTTAATATAGGATTGCTTTATGCCAGAAGATGGGGGGACAACACCGAAAACATTTTTTTTTCTTTTTTCAATTGGGATGTTATTTATGTTAGAGGATGACTTTCCATTATATTACTTAGTGATTGTCCTGATGTAAGGGGTACTTAAGCGGATGTGGCCTATCTAAATATATGATATAATCAAGCTATTTAGTGTGTAGTGGATGGTACCATTGAGAAAGAACACAAAGGTATCTCTAGGCTCAACTCACTTTCTTCTTTTGTAGTTATTGTGATGTTTCCATGACTAACCTCTAACCATACCTCCTTGTTACTTTTTAATAAATATACTTTACTCACCTACTCAGGTTTCTTGGGAGAAACTGTACGAGAGACCTCTACGCTTGATGGTTACGGTATCACTTCCTTATACAGTGGTGGAGATTTTCAAGAGCATATGCTTTTTAGAAGGCCTTAAGAAAATGAAAATTTTGCAAAAATATGGCTGATTACAGCGAGTCAATATTCATTTGATGCTCAACAGACAGCAAAATTCAAGTGTAACAATGTTTTGAAGAAAATCCTTCTTTTATATTTCCTTGAAACTATCTACTCCTGGTGAAATAAATACCTATAGAAATCTCTAGAATTTCTTATCAACAAAATTCTAAATTATTTACATATGTACAGTAGAAAATTCAGAAAAATTTCAAAAGCAAGGGGGGACTTCCCCATCTACTAAGGCCAATGCCTTGTCAGTTGACATTTCTTGTAGAAAATCCTCTTTGGAAATGGGCTTATGATAAAATTTGAGTCGGTGTCCATTTACTACAAAGGAGACTTGTCCATCGTCGATTGTTTTGATTTTCATAGCTCCATTGTCATATACAGTGACTACCTCGTAAGGGCCCAACCATTGGGTGGTGAGTTTGCCTTTGAAGGTTTTAAATCAAGAATCAAACAACAAAGCCCAATCACCAGGTTTGAAGTGTTTCTTCTTAATAAACTTGTCATGCCACTTGCTCCTCTGGTTTTGGAATAATATTGTTCGTTGGATGGCATCTTGCCTAATCTCATCCAACTCATTCAATTGTAGGGCTCATTGCTTCTAATCCTCGTCTAAGTTTAATCCCAATTCCACGACAATATAAAAGGTCCTTACTTGGAATTCTATTGGTAGAAGTACTTGTTTCCCGTACACTAGCTCATAAGGGGTATGCCCAGTGGTGTTCCTCCAAGTGGTCTGATATGCTCACAAAACCTTTGGAAGCCTATCAGCCCAATCCCGATGATGTAATTGAACAGTCTTGGTTAAGATAGCTCTAGAACTTTGTTTGTATATTCTACCTGACCATTAGCTTGCGGGTGGTATGGAGAATATTTACATTGTTTAATCCCATATTTCCTTTTTAGCTCTGTCATCATCTTAGAAGTGAATTGAGTGCCTTGGTCTGCAACAATTTCATGAGGGACACCAAAGCGGGTAAAGATGTCTTCATAGATGAATTCGACAACAGACTTTTATGTAGCCTTGAATAGGGATTTTTCCTCTACCCACTTGGTGACACAGTCTGTACAAACCAAAATATAGTTCTTCTTACGGGACATGGGTGAAATTGGTCCTACAAAGTCAAGGGCCCATTTTTCGAAGGGTTCTATCATAACTTGGGCACACAAGGGCATTTCGTCAGTTGACGTAGGTATTCCTATTATTTGGAAACTATCACAACTCTTCACATACTTGGCAACATTTTTGAAAATGGTAGGCCAATAATATCCTGAATGTAACACCTGATATGCTGTACATTTTTTAGAAAAATGGCCACCACATGGTCCATCATGACAACTTTGTAGTATTTCTGGTACATCGTCCTCTCAGACACATTTATAAATAATCAAATCAGGATATGTGCGAAAAAGTTCATGACCAACCCAAGAGTAATTATCACTCTGTGTAATAATTTTACACTTTTCATGAGGTGACAAATGAGACGGTAACTTCCTAGTAGCCAGATAGTTTGCCATATCCACAAACCACAGAGTATTTACAGAGAGGGAAAAAGGGTGCTCATATGGGAAACTATCATCTACAGGGATATCATCATCCTCATTTTTTATTCGTGAAAGAAAATCAGCTACCACATTATCCTTTCCTAGTTGGTCAAGTATGGTGATGTTAAACTCTTGCAATAGTAGGAGCCACCTAGTCACTCAGCCATTAGTTATGGGATTATTCATGAGAAATCTAATGGTAGAATGATCTGTATGTACAAATACCTCGTAACCTATAATGTAATGACGAAAATTATTAATAGCATGAACTACGACCAAGAATTCCTTCTCGGTAACTGTGTAGTTTAGCTCGGTAGGGGACAAGTTCTTGCTCACAAAATAAATGGCATAGGGCCGTTGGTCCTCTTTCTGCCCTAATACTCCTCCTATTGCGGTGTTGGAGGCATTAGTAGATATGTGAAATGGGAGAGTCCAATTGGGTCCTCTAATAACTGGTGCCACAAACAACTTAGCTTTCAGGGTTTCAAAGGCAGTTTGACACTGCTCAGTTCAAACAAAATCAACATCCTTTATTAACAATCCAAACATGGGTGCAACAATATTTATAAAATTTTCAATAAACCGTCGGTAGTATCCGACATGTCCAAGAAAGCTTCTCACCTCTTTTTGAGTCTTTGGGGGTGGAAGTTTGACGATGACCTCAATCTTTGCAGGATCGAATTTTAATCCTTCAGATGAAACATGATATCCTAGAACCACTCCTTCAATTAACAACATTTTACATTTTTCATGACTTAGAGATAGGTTCATTTCTTGGCATCTGATAAGGACTTTTTCTAAGTTGTCTAAGGCTTCCTGGTAAGTGTTGTCATAAACCGTGAAGTCATCCATGTAGACCTCCACACAATCATGAATAAGCTCACCAAATGACTTCTCGTTGAAATGTAGTAGGAGCATTACACAATCCAAATGGTAAGACCCTATAGGCATAGGTGCCCCAAGGACAAGTAAAGGTAGTTTTGTCCTGATCGTCGGGTGATATGAGAATTTTATTGTACTCACTGTACCCATCTAAAAAGGAGAAATACTTGTTTCCAGACAGGGTATCCAAAACTTGGTCAATGAAAGGAAGATGAAAGTAGTCCTTCAGAGTGGCTTTGTTGAGCTCCTGAAAACCAACACAAATTCTCCATTTCCCGGTCACTTTCTTTGGAACCACTACAAGAGGGGACACCCACTTACTGTCGGATATGGGATAAATAAATCCAACATTTAATAACTTTTGGATCTCCTCCTTTACTATATCTTTGAGTGCTGGGTTCATCTTTCTCTGGGTTTGCCTAATAGGTGTTACTTCCCCCTGGGTATATATGTGATGGATACATGTGTTAGGGTGTATACCCTTCATGTCAGTGTATTCCTAGGCAAATGCTCCTGATTGTTCTTGAAGGATATTTACTAACTATTTTTGTTGATCTGCATCTAGCCCAGAGTTTATATGTAAGAATTTCCCTGGACTAATCTCATAGGGCATAGTATAAGACATGGAAGACTCATCTATCTCGAAGATAAAAGATGTCGAAGATAAAATGGATGGGTCCAATTGTTCCCGAAATTCTTCCCTAAACATGTACTCAAATTGGGGGAAAGATTGTGGAAAATAAACACACGTGATAGGAGAAATAAATTGGTTTAGCACATTTTCTGTTGTGTGCTCCTGAAGTGCCCAGGCATGGTCACTTGGAAATACAAGTTCTTCCCAGTCCTCATTTGCGTATGGACATTCAAGACACCATATATTCTCCAGGATAGGTTGAGATGGAGGGTATATGGTGAGATTCTGGATATAAAGTCCATTCGAGATGGTCATTTCTCCCTCTCTACAACCAATAAATGCATTGGTTGTGGCTAACCAAGGTCTTCCCAAAATGACAGGATGGCCTTTGGTAGGATCCTTTGAGTGGATAACAAGGAAGTCTACTGGGTACTCCCATGAGGCTAAATTAACAATGATATCATCTAAAATTCCTTCAGATATAACCCTGGTCTTATATGCTAATTCCAAAATGGTTGGGGTAGGCCTAAGAAGAGGTTGTAACTATAATTTCTCCAAGGTAGTAGTGGTCGTAACATTGATGGCTGCCCCTAGGTCTATGATAGTGTTTCCAATGGAGACCTTATTAATGGTTATGGTCACTACGGGGTTTCTTAGGTTCCCATATTTTGCTAGCTTTGGCTGCTCTGATATGTATTCAAAAATTCCTCCTATCAAATGTACCATAGGAGGGTCCTTCTACTTCCTACCTGGATTCTTAATGCACAATTCTTTGACTACCTTACTGTATATTGGAATGTCCTTAATGGCTTGTAACAAGAGAATCTTGACACAAATATTCTTAATTCATTCAAGATGTCAAATTCTGGTTGGGTAGTAGGTTTCTCGATTACCAATCTTTCTGGATAAGGAGGGGCCTTCGTAATTTGTGAAGGTTCATTTTGGGGAAGCTTGGGTTCTTGGCCTTTAGGAATAATAACATCTTCCCACCTAGTATCATCCGTAGGTTGTTTGGTGGTTTCTTCTTCTTCTTCTTCCTGGATGACTACTGAAGGTCTCTGCCTATCCAGAACTTTTTTCGATCTTAGTTGAATTTCTTGTAATGGAACATGAGTAATGACATACGTCAGGAAGGCCTACATCTCAACATTGTGAAGAGGTTGAGGGGGCTTGTTGTTGGGATTGGGCAATGGTTGTGCCAGTAATAATGTCGGTCTTGGGGAGCTTGCATTATGATATTGTAGCAGTTGTTGTTGTGGAATAGGAGGTAACAATGGTGGAACAAAACCTGGTAGAAGCTGCAGAGTGTTCGGTGGAAACTGAGGATAAGGATGGTTGGAAATAGGGACATGTGGAGCTTGAGGGTTTCCTTGGTTATTTCCTCCTCTCCATCCTTGAATCTAAGGATGTTGGTACTCTGTAGAACAATTTTTCCAACCTGGTGAGTTCCACTGTTGTTGTTGATAATAGGGTGGAACTTGAGATTGTAGATCTGGGTATGTGGGTTAGTTCCTAGGTTGCCATGGCCTCCTAGGTGCATACGAGGATTCCCAAGGCTCCCCACTCCTATAGATGGCTAACAAACCAGGCAATGATGGAAATTTCTCAATTAAATGGTCTTCTGTGCAGAATCCACAAACTGAGATGTTGTCCAGTGGGCATTCCCTTGAGGAATGCTTCCTCCTGCATCTTGGGCAATATATGCTCATTGCTGCATTTTCCTCCTCCCATTTATTTTTAATTTTTAGGGTGTCCAGTTGGGAACCTATTGTGCTTAAGATATATGTTTTGAAGTTTTCTAAAAGGTTCCCTATCTCTGCTCTTGTGATACCACCTGAACTAATTGGTTTTAAGTTTCTACTGTAAGGGTCCCGAACATTCTTTCCTGTTTTAGCTCTACTCCTTGAGTAATTCTTACACATTTCACATATTTCGACAAATGGTTTATGCGAGATGTCACCTGATGCCATCAGGTTAAGCATCTCTAGGTATTCTTATGAAATTGCCTTAAGGAACAAAGCCCTAACTGCATCCTCTGGGAGGTCATGGTATTTTGATTTCTGGGAGATATAACCAAATCGTTCCATATAATCCTCGAGGGTCTCGTCTTCTAACAGTTGGATTTTAAAGATATCATTACGAGACTCCTTGGTCTTGCAGTAGTCTTGGTAATTTTTAAGAAAGATATCTTTCATGGCTTCCCAAGACCTAATACTAGATTCTCCCAACCCCATGAACCATCTTAGTTCAGAGTCCTTGAGGGTGGCAGGAAAGAGATTTAGTTTCTGGGCATCTTGTAAGTATTTGTAGCTCCTACACAAGATGTCGAATTCAAATAGGAAGGTGTTTGGATCTTCACTACTTTTACCATAAAAGGTGGGCAGTGCTAAGAGAGGAATATTTTTCATGTTGACATTTGGGGTGGTGTCCAAAATTGGAAACCCGAAGGTAGTTTTGGTTTGGTTTCCAGCTTCTTCTTCCTCCCCGTGTCTTACATTGTTGTGATCCCCCTGATCATCCATACTAGTTTGGTTTCCAAAAAGAGAGTATCTAAATGGTTTTATATTTGAAGAGAACAATGTTTCCCTCTGATGGAAAGGTATTCCTACTGCTTGGTTGTCTGGGACTCTACTCGAGCCGGTTGAGGTTATTGGTGCCAAAGTTTCTGTGTCAATTTTAAAGATAATTACGTTGGCTGAACTACCAAACAAAATATTCACATGTTCAGGGTCTATGATGTTTTAAAAGTTATGATCTCTTGGTGGTGGTGTAAAAGAAAAGGTTGTATTGTTTGGTTCTGCAGAGGGCTCGAGTGGTCTTGCCTCTTGTTCCACTATTACTGATGCTTCAATTTTTTGTTCTATAGTGCTCCCTATCTTAGTCTCTTCAGAGACTACTTTATCTCTTTGAGTTGAGATAGTTCCCATTTTTCGGTATCGGTCTGCGAAATTTATGAGTGGAACGTTCCTTCCCCCAAAAAGGTCAGATGGAACCTTGGCAGAAAGATCTGATTTAGATATAATGTATCTACCTTTTAGGTCTCTGGGTCTGTTCATGAAAGAAATAAAAAAGAAAAAGAAAAACTACCATTGGGTTTGGGGGAGCCTGCAATAGCAGATGCACAGGTTCTTACCTCTCGTCTTAAAGTTCCCTCGCCACCAATCTAATGCCAAGGTTTGAAAATGATCTAATTCCTAAGTATTTCCTACCTTGAGATAACTCCCCCACAACGACGCCAAAAATGATGGGTATTCTATATGCACTAAAAACACTTTAAAAACCCTCAATTAAATTGTCAACCCTGGGTAAGTAAATTTAGAGTTGTAGCAATATATATGCCAAGGTAGAAGGACTGGAGGTAGTATAGTCTAACTAAGGAAGTGTCTATCTAAGGGATAATCTATTCAAGCAAAGACTGTGAATAGTCAAACCCTACTAAGAAACTAAAATTATGTACCCTAAGTAACCTTTGAACAAAGGATCGATGGATAGTTCTAAGAAAGCAATTAAAAACCCTACTTAAAGAAAACTAGTTCAATCATAACAATAAGCAAAAGCAAACTATCTACCTAATAAGCAATAGTGACAACAAACTACTTTAATTAACCTACTCAAATTCAATAAGCAACTACCCTATCAAAGCGAGAAAATGAACAAGCAAGTACCCTATCAAAGCAAAATAGACAAGCACGCAACTAACCTATTAAAGCAAGTAAACAACTAACTAACCTAGGATAACTTCTACAACAAGTAAACTAATCAATAAGCAAATAATTAAGCTAAGAAACAAGTGAACTCTATTCTTAATTTAAACTTCACAACTATTTCTAATTTACAAAAGGAAATCTATTGAATTGAAAGCATTATGATTATAAAAACAATTAACAACTAATCTTTAACCTATGATAAGCAAACTATCCTCTAATCCACCAAAGCAAGAAGACTATCTATCTTACAACAACAAGAAAACTATCTTCTAATCTATGAAAGCAAGAAAACTCAAATGTAGTGTTGATGGTTATGTGAATGTCTCCGGTGTTTTATAATATCATGATGGCACTTAAAAATGAACGATAATTCAAGAGGAATAAATTCGATATTGACTTCAATAGAAAAGTGGAAAGTGTGAATTAGGCAATCCAGTGAGAACTTAGCCATTATGGAAACAACATCAATTATCCTGCATATCCATGTGATTATTCAATCATACATCAATCATCAACAGTATAAAGATACTATTCTAGTAAATTCAATTGCACTCTATACTACTTAAGAAAACTCATACTACACTAAACTCAAGAACTAACTATGAATTAAAATTGCAACCTAGATCTAAGAAAGCAATTGTATGAAATAAACTAAACTAGTTCTATTTTGACAATTCAATTTGCAAAAAGAGGAAATACTCATAAACAAAAATTAAACACTATTTCAGCATATGATAAGAAAGCAAATGAGCAAACTAAATGGAAAATTAAATAAGAAAAACTAAGTAGCAACTAGATAGACAAACTAGAATTAAAAACTAAAGGCTAATGACTATCCATCCACCAAAACCCTGTCAAAAAAATCATGATTTTTTTTTTTTTTTAAAACTCTGTTCTTATCATCTATTTTAGCATAAAAGAAAACTTATCTATCATCTACTTATACACGGGGTTAGTATCTAATCTTGCAAGCTGGCTTCTACTAACTAAAGAGTCATTGCATATTAACAAGATCCTTCATAATAACTTGCAAAAGAAACTAAAACAATTAAGCTATAGCAACAATTTATACAATAAGAAAGCAAAATGACAGTTCATGTAAATGAAAAGAAATAAAAAGACATCTACGCTATTCAATTCACAAGAAAACTCATAGGATATTCACCCAGACTGCTGGTGGGCCCCCCAACAAGTCGTGGTTACTCTTCAAAGGCAAACCACGAGATTCAACAATACAAATTTACCATTAAAACTAAAAAAACATTCTTTACACAGTTCTGGCAAAATGAAAATAGGAAAACAGAGCGAAATTGTCTTTTCTCTCTAACATACGACTTCATTTTTATTGTCTGATCACTGAGGTGGTATTTATAAGTTTTACAAGCTAAGAGGTCGACCACTAGAAGTGTCTACCCTCTCTAAAAACAGTAAATTGCATTTAAGATGCTCTAACTGCCGGTGGCTTCCAGAAATGAGGCGAGCCAATAATCGCCCAACATAAAAACCCAAATCGAGTTGTCAAGAGTTCAGTAGCTGGAGGCCATGAGCACGAGCAAAAACCATGTCTTTGATTCACCCATCGCCGGCCACCAATACCATAACCACCAAATCGCCCATCATTTTTGTGTAGGACGAAGTGACGGATGGAGTACCAGACTGAGTGCCAGACGGAGTGCCAGATGGAGTACTGGACTGAGTGCCAGATGGAGTACCAGACTAAGTGCCGGAA